>CAMXCT020006717.1:1166-6166 GCA_947184155.2 Cladocopium goreaui | reverse complement strand
TGGGGACAGAGCCAGAAGCAAGAAAGATGAAGAAATTATGAACACAATTATATACTGTAATGTTGTGTGCTGGGTAAAACTTGTTAATCATATAGATTCTTGATTTACGTGGATTGTACTCCGATTGCCGCTTAACCCTCCTTGCGTTGATAAAGGATGTATTTGCAGGATGAAAAAACTCTGGATGATGAAAAAACCGCTTAAAAGGTGTGTGATAACATGCGAAGTCAAAGATGCGCACATTCTAAGTTGTACATAGTTGTACATAGTTGTACATAGTTGTGCATAGTTGTGCATAGTTGTACCGTATCTGAACCGACCAAAGATCAAGGAACGTGGAAATTTTGATGTAGCCGCTTCCGAAAGGGTCTTCTGGGGGCTGGTATGACATACCACGCTTGGATCAGACTAGGTAGTGTTGAAAGGTGACCATTTGGTTGTAATTGTTGTTGATGCAAGTCTCCCCATGTGGTTTCTTGATTGTTTTTCAGGATCACCCTGTCAGCCTGTTGGTGAGATCGCTGATATCCCAATTGTGGTATTGATTTAACTTCCAGATGTCTTGCCAAAATCATTGCACCCAAAAATTGAAGAACTTCAATATCCATGCAGAAAAATCACAAGCTACAGCCTGTACATGGTTGATGTTATTTGATGTCCCCTTGAGACTCAGCCCGTCACCTGTTGTGACGTTGCACAGTCTGACCAGAGTCCACGCCTTTTTCTAGGCAGACTATAACCTGCCATGGCCATCTGAGATGGAGGACACCGTGGGCTGCTGTCATTTTTCTTAAGAATATTTTGAATTGTCCAGCCCTAAAAATAACTGAGGTATATTCCAGTACTTACTGGATAAATCATCCATTATTTGGAATATGTTTGAATTGTGAATGGGACACTGTTTTCTGAGGTATACATAACAAAATGGATGGAAACTGCCACACTCGTATTCTTGGGTAAAAAGAGATCTCGAGTATGGCTCAACTTGTGGTTGCATGAATTTCCTCTTACTTTTGTGGTTGGTTAAATTCCCATGTGTGGCCGGTGAATTTCCCCACTTTTTTTCCCGTTGAATCCCCCTTTGAGATTGGTTGGATGCTATATAATTAGTGTTTTGGTTGCTTCAATTCCCCCTAGTACTCACAGTCAACATATAATATCATATCATTATGATTCATTATGTAGTTTTACTTGGAATTGCTTGAATTTCCCTCTAGTAAACCACCTTCTTTTTTGTCCTTGGTTGGTTTAGTTCACCATTTTTGGTACATTTTTTTCCCGGAAAATGCTTCGAGGACCTGGACGATTTGCTCGGCAGTTCCGCGCCAGGCGGGGAAATCGACCAGTAATTTATGGCTGGACAATCTGAACTTTTAAAGGGAAGGTATATTGTGGTATGTTACTGTCAATGTATACTATACAATAATATACAATATAGATATATATGTATACATGCATATACATACGGATATATATATATAGTTTTATATATATATTGAGTTGATTATATATGTCATGCTCGAAGTAAACGGATGATATTCAAGTCAGCCAGTTTGAATTACTGGAGGGTAGAACAGGTAAACAAATCGGGGCTTAGCCACCCTAAACTTTGGAGTTGAGCAACAAGACTGATGTGTAAGACAGAATGGCGGTTGCACAACAAAACTCGGGGGCTGAACTACCAAAACGAGGGGTATCCTCAATCCGCAAAATATGTGGATCGGATTTCAAGATCAAACTTGTCATTTCGCCAAACAAACCAGCTTTGATTTTCAGAAGTCATTCAGAGTGACGGGCCACGGGTCAAGATGAATTGGGAAAGTCTTGGTGAATGTGTTACGGAGGGGCAACCATCAAACTGCAAGGGATGTGATTCTGCTTTTTTTTGGATGCCTGAAAATAGTGAAGACTTGGATACACAAAAACAATCACCTTCAACAGCAATATGTTTTTCCATGATTTTCCAAATCCATACTTGCTTGAGGTTCCATGTTGAGTCTTGGGGTTGACGTTTGGATGAGTTCAAGAGAGTTACAGAAACAGCAGGCACTCTCATGTTAAATTGCAGATAGGTCAGGATGTAATTAGAGACCCCCGAACAACATGAGACAAATAGATGAGTCCTGGCGTCAATCTTCTCACAACTGCCAGGCATTGCGGTTTTTGGAAGTTAATTGAATTTTGACGAGATTTGGCCCTATCCCATCCGGATCCTTTGTTCCATGACCAGACCTTGACGTTACTTGCTCCCAAGCCAGAAGCCTTGAAACCGATCCGACGTCCCAGACCACAGCCGTTGGGGGGCCCAGGGGCAAGAAGTGATACCCTGTTCTGCCAATACAACAAGGATCAAAATGGTGTAATTATATGTAATTATGTGGTGCTGCTTGTCTCAATCAGCAATCCCATGGCTGTACTTGCACAAAGTAGCTTGCACTGCTTATATCATTTGAATTCAATTGATATGGTGCTTTCGATACTAAGTTACTAAGCCTTACTAAGCACAAAAAATGGATAGAAATGGATATGGGTCAAGGGTGAGGATTCAGAGGACCAAGAGATTTTGGAACTGTTCAACCACCAGAAGATATACTGAGGATCCGTATGGTCCTCAGCCACCCATGTTGTAATGCCAAGGATTCTCGGGCCCCAGAATACCCAGAGAGGGAAGTCCTCAAATTTTGTTCAGGAGATGCTGCAAGCGATATAACCATATGTAACTGTATGTGTATACAGTATGTACAGTATGTATGTATTGTATTGTATTGTAGTGTAGTGTAGTGTATTGTATTGTATTGTATTGTTATTGTATTGTATTGTGTTGTATTGTAGTGTATTGTATTGTATTGTATGTAATGGTATGTAATGTTATGTAATGTTATGTAATGTTATGTTATGTATGGTATGGTATGGTATTGTATGTATGTATGTATGTATACATAATATATTTATATATATATGATATATGTATATGTAAATGTATATATATATGTGTGTTATAATCATATACATATGTATATATATATATATGCATAGATTATTATCTTCTGTCTTTAACTGAGTCACTTATCATGCCCTAGCGGGATCAACATCATATGGTAAACTCTCCACCATGGGTGCCGTTGTTTTGCAGGCCGCTTCGCCGCAAGAGACCACGGGAGGTGACGACAGCCATTGCCGATCGAAGCGGCTCAGTGGGTTAGCTCATCCCACGAATCGTAAGTGGGTTAGTTCACCCCAGTTATAAGTGTATTGACCCTACTTATCCCATTTATAACTGGGGTGAACTAACCCACTTACGATTCGTGGGATGAGCCACCAAGTATGAAACGTGGTGATGTTCCAGTTCGCAAACTGTTAAATGACCGAAATTAGCCAAATTTATATATGTGAAACAAGCAGGTAAAAACCTATGGTTTCCTGTTACTGTAACATCTTCCCTTCAACCCAACCCAATACTGCTCTGAGAGCAGCAGGTGCTGATTGTCTCGGTTGGGGAGGACAAGGTCGTGCCAGAGGAGACAGATGAAGCTGCCTGCGGCTACAAGAGCCTGTTCGCCACTTGCCGTGGATGGGAAGTCGTGCTTGGCGGAGGTAACACTGACTCTGACGATTCTGGAGTCCTGGAGTATGAACCACGTGGCGTTACCTACTTCAAAAAAGGTTCTATAAATTCAAGGACCTGACATTTGATGTGTGTACAGTCATATAAATCTTATATAAAGAAAGTAAGACTTCAGTAGACACGGTACCAGACACCCTCAAGTTTATAGTCAGTGGTAGTCACTAACAACCAGTTGGGTTTACCGCTTTTATACATACTGCTGCTGTAGTTGAGCTAAGTTGGTACGAACTCGTGCTGCACAAAATTTGGCTGATGCTGGCCGATTCGCCTTTTCCTGAATTGGTTGAGATTCATGTCAATTGGACAAGAAGAGTGAATACTGTCTAGTCACACACACACACATCACTAAGTGCTGTTTTCTTTTAGCTCACCTTCACATACACACCATTACACACCATTCTTTGTTTTCTAGAGACCTTCCACTGCGGCATTTAAACAAATTCCAAATTCTGAAAGATTATGTCATGCTAACAAATCATGTCAGATCACATCATATGATATGATATATGACTTGATCATATCATATTAATTCATATTATCATATCATGTTGAAATCTTGCCATATGATGCAATGTCATGCCATGTCATTTCATGTCGAAAACAAGTGCTGAAATTCCAGCAAGAATACACATCTTCAGGTGAGCCTTGGCATGAAATAAAAATCAATAGGAAAATTATTATAGATAAATAAATTAATTAATAAGTATAAAATCATATATGTATAAATTATAGTATAAAATCATATGTATGTATATATATATATTATCCGTGTTTAAGCCGGAAATATTTTTTAGAAGCAGGGATTATTTACATACATGTTCACAAACAATTCAACAAAATCCGGAATGATGTTCACAATGTGGGAAGTTCAGCTTTGCCAAAAAAACCTTGCATAACCACTGTGCGATACTTTTTGCCTACCAAAAGAATTGACAGCGCTGCAAAAGACGAATAAAGCACCAAGATTGTTGTCGTTTCTTTGGGATTCTGTGGGGCTGGGTCTGTGTTTCCGTCAAATATGAAGTATACATTCCAATAAACAGGTGCGTGTAGTAACGTAAATTTACGCCGCATTATATACCTTCGGACTCCATGGTACAGTATACAAACAGGAGTTTAGCCATACACCGAAATTCTTGTTATTTAACTTTGCTGGTATATGTGGATTTTGTTTAATAAATATATTTTCTATAATCTATTATGATTTTAATATATCGCTAATTTGAAATTAAATATTGAAAAATAACGGAATAATTATATAATAATTTACAATAATTATAATTTTATTAATTAATATGGTTAAATGGTAAGGCAAGGATTTTAATAAAATTTTATTTGATTTGATAAATTATATATATATATATTGGGATTTTGT
>CAMXCT020006716.1:338305-359259 GCA_947184155.2 Cladocopium goreaui | reverse complement strand
TTGCACTAGCCTGTGATTCAAGCCTCAGGTGTGATATCGCTTCGGCCTCATGGTTCCTGTATGATGCAATTCTTCTGACAGTATCATGTTCAGTATTTCGATGCTTCAGATCACTTTCCAATTTGGCCTGATTTGCCTCGAAAACCTTCTTTCTAGATTCTCTAGTGATCTCGTCAATACTGCTTTCATACAGCTCGGCCTGTTTGCGAGACTGAACTAAAGCTTCACTCAATAGCTGATTCCGTTCAGATAACTCATGAACTGCAATTGATTGTTGTTGGCTAACCACTTCAAGTTGATTGCTAGAGAAGGATGCCACTTCGGATCGATTACGATATTCCATGATTGAGTTCTGGAAATCTGTCTGCATTTCTTGACCTTCATTGTATAGTCGATTGGCAATATCGGTGGTTAAGACATTGGTTTGATGAAGTTGTTGCAGTCTTGCCTCCGTATTACCCAATAGTCCTTGAAGGTGATGTACTTCATCCTTGTACTCTTCCTGGATCTCCATACCACGTTGATGGATCCGTCTTGCACCATGTTCCATTAGGGCACCTCGGCGTTCAAGGTCTTGGATGCGTATTGTTGCACCTTCGTCTTCCTGAGATTCTACCATTAGTTCTGCTTGATATTCTGCAACCTCATTTGCGGAACATGACAATCTATGATTGAGTGCGTTGACCTCATCACATACATTCTGGTTGTGTTCCTGAAGATACTCAGTGAATCTGATCTCGATGTCATGAATCAGTTGATCTCTAGATGCAGCGTATGCTTCCATGTGGTTCAACTGATTACGTAGGGATTGACATTGTGCCCGTAGTTCTTCTATCATGGCAATAGGTTCACTAGCCACAGAAGTATCCGTTGATCTCCTCTTAACACGACTATCCCCGGTCCTCTCACCAACTCGGTCGGTAACGGCCCTGGTGAATCTGTCCCTTGGGGTAGTTCGTCCTCGAGATGGTCGATGCCCTTGGCGGACAACATCACTTCGAGCACTGTTTCGAGAAGATCTTGGTGTACTTTGGGTGGATATTCTTCGTCTATTTGATGTCACTTGCCATCCGGATTGTGTAGTTCGGGTAGAGCGTATCCCACCACTGTCTGCCGTGTCGCCAGGGGAAGATTGATTGACCTCCTCGACCGGCATAGCAGTGTTCTCATTGAAGGTAAACTGCGTGGTGCGCGAATCTCCGCTGCCGCCTTGCATCTTTGCGATGATGAGCTGATTGGTCCTTTGCGTCCACAATCAATGGCTCAGAAGGCCCGGCTACCAGCACGCAGGTACTCCTCTCCCGACGGGAGAAGTGAGCCCTTACGGCTGATAACCTGTGAACAATTTTACCCTTGTTCTAGGTGTTGCCAATTGTAGTTCCGATACCTGCTTCGCTGGTCAACCGAGTCCCGTTATGGCGCAGCAGCGACGGCACGATTCTTTTCCTTCAAGGGGCGCTTGAGCCACAAAGGGCGTTTGAGATACACTGATACAATCATGTGACACATGATCTAGCGCCTAGTTCCCTTTGACAATATAATATATATATATGATTATATATATATGATTATATATATATACACACATTATATATATACACATACACATTATATATATATACATTATATATAATATGATATACACATTACATACACATTACATGTAACATGTCAGATAGGCAAGTTGACATAGATCAATGCGGTAACCCCACATCGCAATCTCTTTGACAACTCCAAGGTCTGCAGCCACTCTGCTACACATCAAGCAGGCCTGACCTTTTGCAACCCACCTACAAAGACAACTGATGTGCTTGACAAGCAACTCTTCTTCCAATTTTTGCCAGGATGCCTTCCCCAAAACGCTCGGTGTGTTGTTATTCCTCCCTATCATAGGTGTGCCTGCCTGCCACCATTGTTCCAGGCTCCAAACGATGGATGTTGAGGCCTAGGCATGGTCCGCCTTCAATGTCTTTGACGCGTCCAGTTGTATCGAGTCCAAGCCTGTCCAAGCCCATATTGTGTGTTTTGCTGGTCTCGTGAGAAAGCACATAGGTGATGCTGTCCCTCCAAAAGTTCACCTGCTTTTCGCAAGGAAGGCAATGGTACTCGAACGCTTTACAACCACCATCACGTCTGTAAACAGAACTCCTATGGTTTTGGATCCAATCCGCAAGGGTGAGATTGGACTCTTCCAACAATCCAGTGCCAGTAGCCTGCTCAGTCCCTCTTACTTTTGGACGCCCTCTCTTCCTTTCGTGGAGCTCCTCCAACTTCCTTTTGCCAACTTCTTCTGGAATTGTTGCCTCTTGTGACTCTTGTTCCTCTATGTTTTCTTTCTGATTTCTGTGTATTTCAGTAGTACCGCACAAGCCGGTGGCGGAAGTTTCAAAAATGGAAAACCCATAGGAGAGGTGAGTTGGTGTGACGCAAAAATGGCAGAGCGAACCCACTGATGGATTGAAAGGTGGTTGAGTGTTTCTCCCTTTCTGTCTCTCTTTCTCTCTTTCTCTCTGTGTCTCTCTTTCGCCATCTATCTACAGAGCTACCTTTCTAGCAATCTACCTATCTACCTGTCTATTCATGTATCTATCGATCGATTTGTTTATTCACCTATCTATTAAACTGTCTATCTTTCTGTCTATCCAGCCATTCATCCATCTGCTTACTTCTCTCTGTTAGTTTTTTTTTCCGTCCATCTCTTCATCGATCCATGTCCACAGCTATCCATCACCATGTTCTTCGTTCTGTTTCTCTATCGATTCATCCATGCATCTGTCCGTCTACCTCTTCTTCCAGCCATCCATCCATCTATCTAGCTACCCATGCGTTTATCTGGTCATCGACGCTTCTAGCGATCTTTCGATCTAGCGATCTATGTGTCCATCTGTCGATCCATCTACCTGTCTATTGATCGATCTGTCTCTCTACTAGCCATCCATCTTTCGATTTATCTCTCGATGTATTTATGGATCTTGCGATGCATCGATCTGTCTATCTATCTATCGATCTATTTACCCGTCTATCTATCGATCTAGCTATCAAATCCCATTGCACCTATCCCCTGTTGTGCTTCAAAAACCGATGCCTGCAAGAGCTCCCACTGCATGATTTTCCTTCGTCGGCCTACGGTTGCACGATCCGTGTCGGAGACAAAACGGATGCAAAATGCAGACGCTACACGGATGGGTCAGAAAAAACACCATCATTCCAGTCCAGCGTTCCAACGACAACTGGTAACAACAAGAACAAGGTTACATGCTGCAGACTCGGGAGCGCGGCCAGAAAAGACACACGCTCCATTGAAAGTCGTGCTTCCAAAACTGATCTATCTCCCTATGTGTCTATCTATGCATCTATTCATCCGTCAAGTTCTCTCTCCACCTGTCCTTCGATCTACCTCTTGACCTGTCGATCAATCTGTCTAACCGCCACGTCGACAACAAAACAATGCTGCTAGACTTCTGTTGGCAACATCAAAAACAAAGCAATTCTGCGAGACTTTCTCACTTTTTGCAGTTGAAAACATCAAAAACGAAGCGATTCTGCGAGACTTCCTTCAAAAATGGAAAGTTGACTGTACAGCTGACGGCCTCGTACCAATGCGTTTTGCGATTTTTCCATGCCATGTCTCTAAAGTACTGCGCCTGCCACGAAAAAGTTAGTCCAGATCATACGAAATGCTGCACCTGTCACGAAAAAGCATCTTGGCATAGCTGATGATTTGATACGCCAAAATGCAACCGCTCTCAGGAAATCAGCTCCTTGAGCTCCGAACATCTCTGCTGAAGATGCCTCTTGTACTGCGCCTGCCACGAAAAATGCATCTGTGCAGATCCTCTTCAAATCTCCCACGCCTGCCATCGTTTTTGAAAATGCTACAAAACCCTCACGTTTTAGTCACTTTTCAGTGGATGCACAATCCACTCCACCTACCACACAAAACGACGTCTGAACGCCCAAAATGTCTCCGAGACCCTCAGTTTTTAACACTTTTGACTTCGAAATGTGCTTCGCGCCACGACGCCGTGCACTTTTTCGACATCTCAACTTCCAAAAGTGCTGCGAGACCACCAGTTTTTAACACTTTTTACTTCCAATTCGCGCCACAACGCCGCACACTTTTTTGACATCTCAACGTCCAAAAGTGCTCCGAGACCGACAGTTTTTAACACTTTTTACGTCCAAATGTGCTTCGCGCCACAACGGCGTGCACTTCTTCGACATCTCAACTTCCAAAAGTGGTCCGAACCCCCTCAGTTTTTAACACATTTTACTTCCAAATGTGCTTCGCGCCACAACGCCATGCACTTTTTCAACATCTCAACTTCCAAAAGTGGTCCGGCGCTGAGGTGTTTTGTACCTTTTCACTTCGAAATCGGCTTCGCGCCACAACGGCGGGCGTGCAACTTTTCATCTCTAATCTCCCCAGATGTCTCCGCACCCGCTGCTTTAGCGAGCCTACTTTTCGACCTTCCGGAGCCACAAAACCACGAAAAAACACGATGTGTCGCGACTTTCCTACCTTTTCGCGCACCTGCATCTTCTTTCTTCTGATCTTTTCTCTTCTGACTCTTCTCCCTGCTGACTGCTTTTTCATCTCTCCATATTGTCGGAAGTTTGACTTCTAAACTTCCTTCGAATATATATTATATTATTATATTATATACACGAACAGATTTTAATCCCATCTACATTGACTTTCCCTCTCTGAATCTACAGTTGGGCGAGACCCCAACTGATAAGGCCCACAGCACAACAGTAAAATAATCTCATTGGGCTAGCCCTTTTGATCACACAAAAACTACTGAGGAAGTTGATAAATCGTGGAAATGGTGCTTGGTTGATGGTTGTGCGATCGTTTTTTTTCCCCACTTGTTTTCTGGTAATAGCTCATCCACTGACCAACCGTCACATTCCATATGTCGGCTACTGGATGCTGTGGCAATCTACGAGAATGGCTTGGGATTTTGGAGATTCTGTTACATACTAGCAACATCTTACCGGTGCTTAGTAGGGAATGAGGGAATGATCCACAATAATCCCAGCAACCCCCATTCCCATCCATTCCCTACGTTTAGCACCAGGAAGACATCCAAGGTAAAGAAAATGGATTGGATCCGGATTTTGTTGTTGGGTAGTTGTAATGTCATCCCCCTTGGCCCCTTGAAGATGAAGCATGTAGATATTTTCAGTTGTATCTGCCAGGCTGAAGGTTGGTTTGGATCACGCTGCCAGGAAACAAACATTTTTGAAGCCACCAAGGGTCCATAAACCAACTTCTAAATTGAAAAAATCCCCTACAAATTGGAGGTTTCATCTGAAAATCATGGGGAAAATCCATCGAACTAAATGCTTCAGTACTGACATTTCACTCATATCTTCAGCAACCATGGTGAAGTCTTTCTTCCGCCAAAAACGGTAAGTCTTCACACCGAACAAACGGAGCTGCCGACCTTGCCTTCAATGCACTCTCATATTGCAGGCTTTGTGTGTGCTTCAGCTCCTAAAGCATGTCATGGTGACGGAAATGGCGAAATTCAGCCCAGTGATTCTTGTCTGGAAGATTTTCCTCGTTAGTCATGTGGTAGACCATTGCAAACTCCATGCCATAAACCCGGCATAAAGCCTGGAAATTACAATATAATTACAATATCATCAATATCCAAGCAGAAGGGTGGTTTCTGGCATTCAGTTTATGACATTTTTTTGGTTACCCTCTGGTAAACGTTCACATAACTATGGAAAATCACCATGTTGAATGGGAAAACTCACTATAAATGGCCATTTTCAATAGCTATTTTGACATAACCAGAGGGTATGTGTTTTACATCATATTGACCCATGTCTGGATGAACTCTGCATGACTTTGAGTTCCAGGTCTCCTGGTGGCCGAAAAACGCCCGAAAATATGCGCGGCTCGCGGAGCCGTAGCGTTGGGAAGCACATTTGGTTCTAGCTGGGTTGAACTATACCCTCTGGTAAACTAACCCATAGGATCCATGTATGGTATATATGCTAACATTGGGGGTATATTGATGGTAAATGTTACCATATATAGCATACATGGATCCTATGGGTAACATAACTATGGAAAATCACCATTTTGAATGGGTACTATTTCGACTGGGCCATTTTCCAGTTCGCAAAGTGTCAACGTTTACCAGGCCGGGTCATTTCTGCTGGAACCTGGAACCAGGCCGTACGGCTTTCGTTTCCGCCGTGGTCATTGAGATGTCGGAGTTGAGGTTTTCCCCCGAAACTCTCATCTTTCAATGCCCTGCAGGTTGAAGAAATCCCATTATAATCTTTTTTTTTACAGTGTTTCATAGGAATCCCTAGCCAACTTCACAGTATGTGCCGGTTATGATCCACAATGCAATTGGGAAGTCCTTTAGTTATTGATCATTCTAAGATATTCTAAGTCCCCGTTCATGGTGCTATGGCTCCCAATAAAGCTATGTATTGACTATCCAACATTTGACATCGGACATGAACTGCGATCCAACTTTTGACCATGGCACATTAATATAGTCGTATGCATATGTACGTATATATATATATTATACACACATAAGAATAAGCCATCCAAGAGTGACGGTAAGATAGAACCTGGATATAATAATGAGAAAACACCTCACTAGATGTAATGGGAGTAATTTTGAAAATTCCATATTCTATCTACCTCAAATGATTATATTATATATAATTATATATATATAATATACAATCATATGCACATCGATATCTAGAAACTACAGGGGAAGCGAGTTCTGGTCTGCCAGCCCTACTGAGATCTCTGCCTAAGACCAGCCTTTTTTCTGGGCCCAGACGATGAATTTCTTTCCGATACACCGAGGATATCTGGGATTCTCCATAATCTTCAGCCCATGTCTTAGCTCTGTGGAGAGAATATCAACAGGAACATCCAAATTATCCATATATTTCCAATATAAATATGGATTATATCAATGGGATGGTGAAGCCAATATTATCCATATATTTCTCATTCTTAAAGGGTTAATGAAATATAAAAGGTGCCCTGCCAGTGGTGCTTCTTGGTTTTTTTTTGCCAGTTCGTAATCCAGTTCGTAACTAGTTCGATCTACCATAAACCCAACACTAATTGGATCACCAGCCTCATCCCATCCCTTCACCTTCACAGTTTCCAGTTTTCTATGCTCTTCACATCTGCTAATGTCCAACAGAAACAAACTAAATATGCTGATTTCAAGCCAAAATATGAATCAATTGGCTTCACCATCCCATTTTTGGAACAGTGAACCATAAAATGCAAGGGTTTTGTCCAAAAACTGGGATACCCCGTATTTTCGCTATCATTTCCGCCATCAAAATTCGCTTCTTGGAGGTAGCCCATCTTTTTTGTGGGATGGGGGGCAGCCTGTGGTCAACGGTCCTCCTTGTTGAGCACGTACTGAAACATGCCCGTCATGAAGTTAGCCTTGGGGAGCAAGGATTTTTGGGGTGGACCCAGTTACAGTTGCATCGTTTTCGGGTGACCACAGGACATAACATGACATAACGCCACAAACGCTAATAGTGCGGTTATTCGTGGGGGATTAGACCACTAAAGCTACTTGGATTACCCTCTGGTTATGTCAAAATAGCTATTGAAAATGGCAATTTATAGTGGATATTCCCATTAAACATGGTGATTTTCCATAGCTATGTTAGTTTACCAGAGGGTAATGTTCTTTCATCCTTTTTTTGATGGCGTCTAAACCACTTGCCGTGGGAAGCACATCTTTTTTTTGGGGTTTCGGCAGGGTGAATCCCCTGAGAATTCCCATTCACTGATATATCTGCGATAAGTCACTTAGTGACTTAGTCACATTCATTAACCAAGCGAAGTATGGGGCACCACATATCATTGGGGTTTAAACAAGCGGAGGAAAATCAGGATGACCATGTGTTAGTTAAGCACCAAAAATGATATCGCCATAATCAACCGAAGAAACAGAGTGTGTAGATCTCATCCGGGGAGAATTTCATGGGCAAACGCGCCCATAACTTCAACCCTGGATGAACATATGGATGAACATCAGCACCTGGCTGTTTCTCAGTGGCGACCATTTCGTAAATCAGTTTTGGGGATGACCAGCATTCTGTAATGACTATTCTCCAGCTAGCTTTCTTGATTCATGTAGTATCATCATTTATCTTGGTCCTTGCTCAGCTCCGCAAGGATTTGAATCTTTAGTTATAGTTCTGAAAATTATTCACTTTCACTTCAAGTCTTCCAACAAATAACATATATATATACATATTCCCGAACATGCATCCGGCTATGAACAAATCTATGACAATGACGGATGCCCAAGAGAGTTTCCATACTTGGTGGCTCATCCCACTTATCCACTTAGTAAGTGGGTTATGACCCTGGTTATAAGTGAGATTCTTGTATCCATTCAATCCACCACTTACGAAGTCTCATGGGCCACAAAGTACCCTCTGATAAACTAACATACTGTGGATGGTTGCGAAATCCTGCACCACCAAAAGGATGGTTGAAACCCTATAAATAATGGGATAAACCATCTATCAACTGGTGCAGGATTTCTTCCATCCACAGTAGCTATTGAACATAACCATAGAAAGTTCGTTGATTTACCCGTGAAACATGGTGATTTTCCAGTTCGCAGATGGGATAAATAAACCACCTATCAACTGGTGTTTTGGATTTCGCAACCATCCACAGTATGTAAATCTAGCACATGTTCATGTAACATTATATAGATATGATGGTTATCAATATACTTATATATCTGTATATACTGTGTATATATATATATATTCAGATATGAATATTATTAATGATATATATATATATTCAGATATGAATATTATTAATTATATATATATAGATATGTAACATTTTCACAAATCATCATCAATAGTCAATCAGTTGCCCTGGCAGCCCTGGATGACTAACCCCCTGGTTGATCTCCGCCAAAGGGCCGTGTAAGGATTGCTGATGAACTCTTCGGCTGTCCAATCCTGGGATTTTGGAGATGGTTGACCTGCTGAAACAGAGATGGAGATGGGTCAAAGCTCGAAAAATACCCGAAACAAAAACCTATAGCTGGTCAATAGATGGTGATTCCCCCCAAAAATCTAGTAGATAGTAATAGTAGGTTTTGACCCATCCCCATATTTGGACAATCTGTCAAGCCTCTTAGAAGTCCTACCCAATACGAGGGGAGGATATGTAGATAGTAAACTTTCAATAGTTGGACGAATTGAAGAGTTATTAATAAATACTATATAATAATATCTAATTATGATTGAATCCTACAATTTACTAATCTGTGTGACACCATTGTTTTGATATCATGTCAACCCTGGATTAATAAACCCCTGGGCTGTTTAATTGGGAGGGTACCATTTAAGTATTAGATTATGACTATTGGAGGATTACCCCCCTAATTAATAAACCATGGTTTATTAATCCGGGGGTGACATTAAAGTTCTTTCATGCGAAAAATGAACTACTCACCCCGGAATCACTCTTTCTGAAATCAACCTGGAAAAATGATCTTAAATGACTAGGATGTGGGCCACCCCCAGTTATGTTAGTTGGTTTATAAACCCCATGGATACTATAGTTATTTGTGTATCATAAACCATAGTTATTGGAGTCATGAACCAACTTAGCTACCTAGGTGGCCCCACATTGTAGAGGTCATCATATTCATCATAGGCTATAAAACATTGTAATTATTCAACATTCGTAGGGCATGAGGACTTTTTCTTAGGGGACCACCACATGCTGAAACTCAGCCTGTCAGCCGGTAGCAACATTGTAACATCCACAGGAATCTGGATAATAAGGCTTCCTAAAATACCATCTGGTTATTTAACAGTTCGCCATGGAAAATCACCATGTTCAAGAACGGTAAACCATCTATAAATTGACCATTTATACCATGGCAAACTGTTAGTCATAACCAGAGGGTAAAATGTACCCCCCACTTTAATCAATTTGGGAGTGGGATTTTCCAGGAACCATCCAGCGGTTACTAGGGGCTACGATTTTCCACTGGGATGGCCCGTCCCATCTAACCCTGAACAAACTTGGCCTTGAACGCTGTGCATAGCTGTGCATTTCGAAAAACCACCAACCAGATAGTCATTCACCATTTGAACAGCTTGTAATTTTGCAGTTTGTTCATGCGTTTTTATCGATTTCATCCACAAGCAAAAAGGGTGGACATATGGGACATCGAAGATATAGAGATATTCATCATGAGCAACAGGAACATATATGGGTAGCTGCAAAAAAGACACAAAAAAGTGTGATTGACGCAATACTGGTTGGTTGACAGTCTGGAACAGTCGTCGGAAAACACTCATACCCTCTGGTAATTTGTCAACAGTTAGCTATGGAAAATGGCCCATTTAGTTCGTTGATTTATCCATTAAACATGGTGATTTTCCATAGTTATGTGAACGTTTACCAGGCCGGGTAGTTAGTAACATCCCATCTAATGTTGTCTTATACCAACGTCATATTCACGCGGATGATGTTGGGATGTAATGAGATGATGAATGGGATGTTAGTGTTTAATGCAACATTTCTTAGGAATCTACGGTGTGAGGGTCTCGCGACAATGTCCAAGAAGTGCTGCAAGCATGGTCAATCTTTGGTACTTAGCCCGCACCAAAAATTATCTTTTGCTGGTTACGGTCATTTTCCATGTCATGGCCAATCTTAGACATGAACAATTTTAGCTGGTGAACGTAAGTAGATATCAATGGGAATTCCAGGATCCTAAATGGAGGTACTGTACCATATAAGGCCATATTTTGTGGGGATATCCCCTTACACAGCTCTTACATAGGCCTTATATATGGTAGATACCTCCAATTTAGGTTCCTGAAATTCCCATTGAAGATAATCCCATACCAAAAGACCAGGTATGGGAGTAGTTTTCATCCAAGATCCCCCCAGTTATTTAACCATGGGTTTTTTGAGCCCATGAAAACTCGTTCGAAAGCTCACCAACAAAAAACCAGAGTGAAATTGGAGTTATGTTCACTACCTATAAAATCATCCAGTTGATTGATCTAGATAAAAATAGTAACAAACTGATTGATTAAACTCCCTGTCCAGGGTCAGGGATGAACAGGTGCTTTGGGGTTGCTACTAAGTTGAGACTGCAAACGGGTTGGAACATTATTTCAACAATAGTTCAATAATTGTGTCCTGGGAATTGCGCAATTCCTGGATTTTTTTTCTATGAATCGATATGAATGAAACTTCAATTCCCCATGATCCAAGTACTTCGAGTATCATCCCATATATCGATAGTTAATAAGGCATCCCTGGGATCATGGCTCGTAAGTCTCCAAGAAGTAGGGACTATGGCTATGAGACGATCCTCCACATAGATGTCGGCAACACTGGTGGTTTTGATCACTTCACTGAGATTAACAAATTTCATCCCGCGGTCATTTTGCTCAAACCACCGTCTTAGATAGTTTTAGATAGATTTAGATAGAACAAATGGCTCAATTCCAAGTACCCTCTGGTAATTTAACATAGCTATGGAAAATCACAATTTTTAATGGGAAAATCCACTATAAATGGCAATTTTCAATAGCTATTTTGACATAACCAGAGGGTACCAAAGAACTGACCTGAAACTTGCGACCCTCAATGGGGATCCCCTGAAACCATCACCACTTTTTAAGCACCGGAGGGTTTTTAGTCAGAAGATACACCGCGCGGCACGGGGTCTCTTTCCCAAAAAATCCCATCCGATTTTAAACACACCCCTTTGGGGGCTCCCAATATGCAAATATATGCAACTGGTATGTCTAAATTCCCCCAACAAAACCATGGGTTCGATATTGGGTGTTTTTGATACATTCGATTCCTTTTGGATCAACCTGGCTACACAAAATCCTGGCCCAAACGAAATTTTTCCCAGTGAAATCTTCCAATTTGCTACTCTTTTGCTGATCAAGTTCACGATTTCTGGATAAAATCTCCAATTTTTCTCGTTTTCAGGAGAAAGAAATCGATGAAATCTCCAAAACAAGATTCTTCCCAGTGAAATCTCCAATTTTGGGTGGCTCTTGGCTACTTTCCGCCAGGGCCACCTAATATGAATTTTAGCTCGCCAAGCAGCTCGACAAGGTGCTTTCTTCAGATGATCCGAGCGCAAACTCGGCGGAGCAACGATCCAGCTCCCCGTGGATTTCCCCAAGGTGATTAGCCAGATACCCTGCTAATCTTAGTTCCATCTATAATTGGTGGATATCCCCAAGCTCGCCCAAGCTCGCTGGATGGTTTATTGACTGGAAAATCCCCTCTATAAATGGATACCAAGGTTTCCTAAAATGGTGGATATCCCCGAGCTTAGGATGCTTTATTTCATGGAAAATCCGAAAATAACATGGACGATTTAGCTGGTGAGTAAGTAGATAATCCGATACCAAAAGACTAGTTAGGATTAGAAACTCTAGCCATCCAGTTGATTGAGGGGTTCATGAGTTGATTCTGTATACATCTAGATCAAGCAATTTTGTATCCTCTGGCAATATCTTTTGGGTATTTTCGTAACATGGGGACATTCCTTCCATGTAACCAGCTTGAGATCTTTGGGTCATCCCTTCATGAATCAGCGAAAATGATGGTGGGATGGCAGCCATATGGCCAGAATATGCCAGAATGCGGACTTTTAGATTTTATGATCATCAACATTCGGGATTTTTTTGTTTGATGATTTTTGAACAGCAAACAGCGTTTTTCATTTAAGCCATAACCACTTTGAATGTCACAAGCTATGAGGAATTTCACCGTGGGGATTTAGAAACCATTGGAATTACTGTTTCTTAGAGGTACCCTCTGGTAATTTAACATAGCTATTGAAAATGGCCATTTATAGTGAGTTTTCCCTTTAAAAATGGTGATTTTCCATAGCTATGTTAAATTACCAGAGGGTAAGAAGCACTTAAGGCTGCAGTGAAGCCAGCGGCATCGAGATCATCAATGGTTGGTGGTTTGGTATACCTACCCCTCTGAAAAATCATGGAGTGAAAGTCAATGGGGTTGGGATGACATCCCATATATGAAATGGAAAATATGTTCCAAACCACCAACCAGTAATCATGAAAAACATTCATATTGAGCATCCCATTCCAGTTACCAACCAGATATTAACATTAATACTAACTATAGATATTCAGATATTCAGATATTAACATATACTAACTATACTATTATCCCATATAACTATGGAAAATCACCATTTTTAATGGGACAATCTCCGTGGTTTCCCAAGTTTCCCAGCCAAGTAGGGCTTCTTGGTTGGATTCTCTCACAGATCCACAGGCATAGGATCCACAAGTTTGAGCCACAGCCATAAACCCGAACCCAATTTATTAGACCCATATATATATATATATGTATATGATATATATATATTATGTATATGATATATATATATATATATTTTTTATGTATATGATGTATATATATATTTTATGTATATGATATATATATATATATATTGAAGTACAGGTCAAAATTGGGATACACCAATAATTTAATGGTGAAAATACTCATTCAATGGTTAATATTGGTGAACATTCCAGTGGTTTTTCAGGTCCGGGCCACCTCTTCCACACGCAGCGCTTGGGGCAGCCGAAGGTGGCGGTGGCGAAGGCGCCGGCCAAAGGATCGAAGGCCTTAGGGGAACGCTGGGGAAGGCCCCCACTTTTGTCCTAGGGAAAAACGGTCAACTATAGAGAAGTAACATAGATATCTAGAACTCATCTATAACTATGCTTATATATCATTACAATCCAAAAAATGATGATCAAAAATGGGTTACCCTCTGGTAAACTAACAGTTTGGTATGGAAAATCACCATCTTTAGCAGGTAAATCAACTATTTCTATGGGGCCATTTTCAATAGCTATGTGAAATTACCAGAGGGTAACATAGACTAGATATCATAGTGAATAACTATGTGAATAACATAGTTAATAGTCAACATAGATAATTCAGTATATCACAATATAGCGAATAATATAGATATTACCATGACCATCTGGTAAATATAAAATGATCACAATCATGGCCAATCTTAGATACCCTGCAAAAAAATAAATTCTTAGCTGGTGAACGTAGATAATCCCACTGATACCAAAAGACTAAAGTATTATATAGTTTCTACACATCCAAGATTGACCTAGCTATAGAGAACTCGCATAGATATCATGATATCACAACTATAGTGACTATAGACTAGATATTGCCATGATCATCTGGTAAATATAAAATACTGGTGAATATTGTGATAACAATTACCCTCCGGTAATTTAACATATGGAAGATGACCCATTTGTAGATGATCCACCTATAACTGTATAGTGATTTCCAATAGCTATGTTAAATAGCTTTGTTAAATTACTGGAGGGTATGTATATTCATTGATGATAATAGGGACATACATAGATAATGTACCATTTTTTTGGATGCAAATGGGGCGGGACAGTGACCGTGTATATATATATATATGCATTTGGCAATTGTTTGGATAACATAACGATCCACTATTCATACTTAAAACCAACTGATCTTCCCATTATTTATAAATACTGGTTGGTGGTTTCAACCCCTCTGAAAAATATATGAGTCAGTTGGGATGATGACATTCCCAATATATAGAAACATCAAATTCCATGGTTCCAGTCACCACCAACCAGATACTTACCCTGTTTCAGGTGAAAATTCAGCTGATCCACCAACCTTTTCAGGTTGAAAATCCGCGACTTTTTGATGCTTCAATCCATAGCCCGGCACCAGCGACCCCCCACCGTTGTCTCAGGTGCGTTGTCACAGCCACAGGTTTCAGGGCAGAGGGCACGCCTCAAAGGCCGCTGGCCGGGAGCGGCCAAAACTATATCACTTAGTACAGGGTGGTGCCCCATAGTTAGCTAAGTTGGTTTATAAGTGCAATAACTATGGTTTATAGGTGATATATCTATAGTTAATGGGGATTATAACCTATTTATAACTGGCGGGGCACCACCTTGTAGCTGCCATAAATTAGTGCATGGGCCGCTTGGAATAATCAACCAGAATAAATACTAGTGAATGATACGATTTCCATATTAAGAATGGTTAGTACCACCTCATTAGTCATTGTTGGTGGTGAGGCTTCACCGGGCTGGGGTTGGATGAATCCTGATATGATTTCCATATGATAAACCCATCTGGTTATCACGTTATTGTCCATTTTTATATCCTCACTGTATTCATTATATAGCTGGTTGGTGGTTTCAACCTCTCTGAAAAATATGAAAGTCAGTTGGGATGATTATTCCGAATAATTATATGGAAAAATAAAATCGATGTTCCAAATCACCCACCAGAGAGTCATTGTATTCCATTGTCATCCAGAATCATTCCATTCAAACTGCCATGAGTTAGGTGGATAGATGGATCCAGTCTTGATCATGTTGATTTGATATCTCATTATATCCCATGAAAGCATCTTGCTTCTAGGATCATCCCACAAATCATACAAGGTGGTGCCCCATAATTAGCTAAGTTGGTTTACAAGTCCAATAACTATGGTTTATACGTGATATATCTATAGTTTTCATGGGATTATAGCCCATTTACAACTGGGAAGGGCACCACCTTGTACGGGCAACTGAATAACATACGTATAATCCAGTGACAATGTCCTTTTGGTAAAAATAGAGGGGCCGGTTTGGTATACCATCTATCATCATTTACCTGTTGTTAAAGGGATTTCTTCAAACCCCTCTATTTTCATCAACCAACCAATGGGAAAAGGACATCTATAATCCAGTGATATATGGGATACCATCTGATTATTTAACATAGCCATGGAAGCCATGGCCCATAGAAATAGATGGTTTACCTATTAATAGCATGGTGGATCTTTCCATGGCAAACTGGCAATGTCATAACCAGATGCTAATAGGATGTAATAGGTATATAGTGGGAATAATATCGGAATATATTCATTACATTATGGGTATCACATAGTGATATAATGCAATATAGTGATACCCATAATGTACTGTAATGATATGTAATGTAATGTAATATATAATGTAATTATAGTGATAATATAACTGGATATTAATTATAGGGGTTACCCATCTATAATCCAGTGATATATGGGATAACCCCTAAAAATCGGGGACTCCTCCCGATTCGTGGGTTGATCCGGATGGAATTTAAGGCACGAAAAACAGGAGATCCTACGACAGATATCAAAACCCGGCCTGGTCAACGTTTACAGTTTGCGAACTTGAAAATGGTGATTTAGTTGATTTGCCCAGCGAAAAAAAAGCATGGTGGATCTTTCCAGTTCGTTTTTTGTGAACGTTTACCAGAGGGTATATCCACAAATCAGATGGATGAAGAGATTGATTTCAGGGAAAATTCACACTTCAGAACAGGGTTGTCGCCGGACTATTGAGCGAAACTTAGACTTGTTTCCTTCAATACTGCGAATTGAGTAATTTCGTGAGTAGCAACAGGAAGAAAGTTTGTGGGATGATCTACCAAAACCAGGCTCTGTGGAGCTAAAATGGGGTCATAACACCCCCTGTTATAGCGAGCAATAACTCCATTTATATCTTATAATCATATAGTTTCATATCTAGAAACCTCCATCCAGGAAAATGTTTTTGGACGTACTGTTGTGATTGCCCATAGATCCATAGTTGTTGTGTCGTGTATGTCCTCTGTTTTAGGATCCTCAGGTCTAAATTGTCGGAGCCTCTACGACAAGCATTGCTGGAAATGTGTTATGGTCGGGCTGCAGCCATTATTCACAGGCCAGCACTCTGTCTACATGGCCAATCGGCCAGATACCCTGCAAAAAAAATCGATTCTTAGCTGGTGAGTAAGTAGATAATCCCATTGATACCAAAAGACTACCCTCTGGTAATTTAACATAGCTATTGAAAATGGCCATAGAAATAGTGGTTTTTCCCATTAAAAATTGTGATTTTCCATAATTATGTTAGTTTACCAGAGGGTAAAGGATTAAAGTACCCATCCAGTTGATTGACCTAGAAATGGGATGATTCCCCTCATTAACCATCTAAAAACCGTGAGGGAGGACAGGGCTCGGTCGCATCATTAAACTTCTCCAGGGCTCGAAGTCCTGATGTAGCTGTTGGTTCCAAGCAATCTCCCAACATCAATGGCAAATACAACAGGATTTCCTGGTCATGGTCATGCTATCTAGTCAAACTGCTCATCCCATCATTAGGAATTCCTTACTTTGGCTATTCTAACCACTGTCAATGTAATGGATGGCCCTGTGACCATGGTCAAACCCCCTGGACCAAAAAAAAGGCTGCTCCCAATGCCAAGAAGCAATGAGCTCATATTCCTGAAGCTGCTCGGCGCAGTGGTGCAGTTGAGGTACTGTCAAGGTTTAACATGGTTTAACAGCTAAGAAAAATATATGGTCTCATCAAAATGACACACGCCTATCTACATGGATTTGTTGAATGGTACATTTAAAGGAAACCATCGGTTTTTACCTCCAAATACAGCAGTAAACCCTGTAACATGTTCCACTAATTCTGGGAATCAATCCACGAAACTACCCTTCATCAGTTGCTTTAGCCGCTGATTTTTCCAACTTGTTGCTGGTTATATCCCCATTCTCTGGTTGGTGGTTTCAACCATCTTTAAAACAATATGAGTTCGTCAATGGGAAGGATTATCCCATATGGGTATGGGTCAAAATTAGGTACCCCAATAATTGGATGGTTAATACTAAACCAGACATTCACATCTGTGGTCCCCTTAACGGTCTTCCATTTTGACCCACATCCATATATTATGGAACAATACCCTCTGGTGAACTAACATAGCAATGGAAAATCACCATTTTTAATGGGAAAATCCACTATAAATGGCAATTTTCCATTGCTATGTTAGTTCACCAGAGGGTAAAACATCTTCCAAACCACCAAGCAGTTCTTGTTCTCGTCCATTCTTGGTGAAGATCTGAGTGGCTGTCTGGAACAAAGGCTCAGCAAATTGGCACTTTTGATCTCTGCGCAGCTCGCGACTCCTGGTGGAGTCTCTGGTTAATATATGTTAATATATGGTTAATATATGGTTAATATATGGTTAATAATAATCTGGTTGGTGGTTGAGCCCTACCCCTCTGAAAAATGATGGAGTGAATGTCAGTTGGGATGATGACATTCCCAATATGATGGGAAAAATAAAATTCATGTTCCAAACCACGAACGAGAACTAGAGTTAGTGGTGATTTTCAATCATAACTTGGGGGCCACCTTGAATACATTTCTTACCGCAGCTCTTTTGGGATGTTTTGATGCTTTGTGACAGAGTTTCTGGTTTGTGGAATACGCATGATAAAATTCATAGTGGGTCCAAGACATACTGTGGATTAAACCAGGTTTAAGTTGGCCGTCGATAGTTGCTGTAACCATGGAAATGGTGGTTGTTTGTCAACCCCATTTGAGCAGTGTTCAAAGCTCGCAACGTCATTCAATTTAAGCCGCAACGTATTTCAACTATACCATAGTTTTTTTAGAAAGGATTTCCCAGTTTATGGAGTATGATATAATCCTCGCTATCGTAGCAGAAGTCCCTGTAATCGTCAACAGGGGTTTTTCAACCAGCCACTATTCACGACTGGGATATGTCGCCACGTGGTGCGATCCGAAATGGAACAGATTTTTCACAGATTTCAAGGTGGTCGAGGCGAAAAAACATAAAACCATGAAGTGTAGGTATGCATCATGATGTATCTACCATAACCCCCTGAAAAATCATCTAACTTAGCTAAGTTGAGGTACCATACATAGAAGTTAGTTGGTTGAATATAACTGCCAATAGAATAAGCTATAAATGCCAATAGTAATAAGAATAATACCAGTGAGAATTATCTTTGTAATAACTTATAAGTTGGGTGAAGACCTATATAGTTACATTCCTGAAATCAACCAACTTCGCCGAACTGGGGCACCACCTTCTCCTGCTAATAGCACATCTCATTCAGGAAGTACAAGGTGGTGCCCTTCCCAGTTATAAATGGGCTATAATCCCATGAAAACTATAGATATATCACGTATAAACCATAGTTATTGCACTTATAAACCAACTTAGCTAACTATGGGGCACCACCCTGTAGGCGATTTCACCCCACTACGTCGGGACAATTTGATTGGATCATTCACTGGGGTTCCACGTTATAACCCGTGAATCCACTGATTGATCATCAGTGTTCCGATTACAAAATTGCAGTTTCTGGGTTCTGACATATGTCATAACCCCAAATCAGCATTTAAGTGTTGCTTAAATCCAAACTTCCAGATATAATTAAGTCATATCATATATAATAAGGTGGGTAAAACAATGCTATGAACCACAAAAATGACTGGGAATGGTTTACACAACTTATTTATCGTGATTTGGGGGGATGGTTTATGGCATAGTTTTACCCACATTGGATCGTTGTTTTTAATCTGAACTTAGGATTTCTGGGATAAAATCACTGCCACCCCCAAGGCTCCAAGGCCCTAATCTCTACCCATCCTGCAAGTCGCTGTAGATGCGGCCTACGGTGAGTCGCTCCAATTTTTTGGGGCAACCGGATGATTCGTTGATTCCCCCCAGTCATATGGCAATAATTTCTGGTAAACATAGAAAACGCTATTGAAAGTGGCAGTTAAATAGTTGATTTACCCATTACGAATGATGATTTCCCATGGTTCTATCGTATGTTTACTGGAGGGTGACAGAAACCTCATCTGGTATATCATTGGGGACCGGTTACACACCATTTATCAATGGTCATGACTCAGGAACCGATTGATTGGAGGTACCTACCTTCCCTATATTTTTGGGCCCATTTTTCAGGCCTAAGGAGATATGCCGAGTTGAACATGGCCAGAAATATGGTACCTTTACGTAGGATCCTCCATTGATCCTGAAGAAAGTCCATTGAATTTACCATGGGATCCTCCAAGTAAACATGGTCAAGACTGGATCCATCCCTCTATGGTGATCTGTTGGTTTTTTTCGACAATGAATTCTTGGAGTTAACCATAAACTGGAGTGAAATACCAGTAGTACCGCACAAGGCGGTGGCGGAAGTTTCAAAAATAGGAAACCTATAGGAGAAGCGTGTTGCTGTGGCGCAAAAATGGCAGAGCGAACCCACTGATGGATTGAAAGGTGGTTGTGTGTTTCTGCCTTTTTGTCTGCTGTTGCTAGGACAAAGCAAGCTGCCGCGACACCGTGAGGCAGACACGTTGGAGGGATGGGCCGGGTAACATTTCTTCATGTTTTTCTGTACTTCTGACGGCATGATGGCGCACGCCAGCACAGCGGCAGCCGACGATTCCTGTCCGCTGTTGCTAGGACCAAGCTGCCGCGACACCGCGAGGCAGACACGTCGGAGGGATGGGTAACATTTCTTCATGTTTTTCTGTACGATCATAACCGTGGGTTATACCATTGCATGCTAGCTGTCTTTCTAATCCTGTATCGACGCTTATGGTAGGAACATGTCCATTGGATGAGAGTATATCGGTTGTCCTTTCATGGTGGATTCATCAATATGTTCAATATGTTGGTATTGTGATGCTATGACTCTCATCCTATGAATGATGTGTAGATGCTTGGTTTTTAGTCATGAGAATGTCCATCTTCACTTAAGACGGTTTAGCTCTCACAACACGTTCTGTGTGTCTATCGATTCATCCATGCATCTGTCCGTCTCTCTGTTCTTCCAGCCATCCATCGATCAATGAATTACTGGCCCGCAACGAATTCCAAATGCTGATGTGCCACACACGCTGGCCTGCAACGAATGCTTCGGCATGCAATGACTTACGGATGCGGTACTCAACCCGTACTAACCCGTGAGTTTTGCCAGATACAA
>CAMXCT020006716.1:278305-335805 GCA_947184155.2 Cladocopium goreaui | reverse complement strand
ACTTCGCGAACAACTGGGGCACCACCTTGTGGAAAGTTGTGGAATGGGTCCGAAACAAAACCATGGTACCCAGGCGAACATTCAATTTTGAGATCACCAAACAGCTGTTCAACTGGTTTTACAGCAACTATGCCTGGGATCTACCCATGACATGAACATGAACCCTTCGTCCTTGGAAAGCCGACTTGTTCTATGCACGAGAGTGATGTGGCTGGATGAAACTCATTCATAAAGCCACAAAAAATGTTTGTGGGGTTCTCTATCTATAAGACATCATAAACGCAAAATCCATGCCGATGCATCGTTCACATCGATCTCAGGGGACTCTTGGGGATATCATCACCGGTATATGCTTGAAGGTTGGTGGTTTTGACCCATCCGCCAAAAAATCTGCTTGTTATCTCAACCAATCATCCTGGTTGAAACAGAATTTAACACCCAGCTTCAACATGTCCCAAGCCCTGGATCTTCCCAATTTTCATCCTACCCAGTTCATCCTTTTTGCAGCCCGGGGCCCCGTTCGGTGCCCGGGCCAGCTCCAACGAAGGCTGCGCACAGAGTGATGATGTGCCCTACACTGCAGGCACTCCTCTTCAGTTCGGGTGTCCCCACAGGAACTGTTCATCAGTTGACTTGGCGTCGACAATACCATAGGCCTCAAAATAGGCCAAAAATATCTGGTAATGTCAAGCCTGGATTAATAAACCCCGTTTACGCTTGTTTAATTGGGAGGGTACCATAAAAAAAGTATCATATGAAATGACTATTGGAGTACCCCCTAATTAATAAACCATGGTTTATTAATCCGGGGTTGACATTAGGTACCTCCAATCAATCGGTGAGTCATGGCATCACTGGGGATCATCGTAGATGAGGCCCCCAGTCGGGCTAGCGTTGCCGTTGCCAGAAAAGTGGCTGAATTCGATTGGGTTTATGGTAAATTAACAACGAACAGACCTTAATCCCATGACCCTAATTAACCACCCATTTATTATGTGATATAACCAACAAAATGGGGCTAATTTAGTATTAATCCCATCAGCGTAATATAAAAAACAGCCATGAAAATTTCATGGTTCGCAAAAAATGGGTGGGAAATTCCCTACATCCACCATGGTTTCGTAGGTTTACCCTCTGGTAAACTAACATAACTATGGAAAATCAGCATTTTTAATGGGAAAACTCACTATAAATGGCAATTTTCAATAACTACGTTAAATTACCAGAGGGTAGGGGTGTTTTTCTTGGGGGGGGACAGGGATTCATGGGGTGAATTTTCTCGAAGCACCAAGCAGCAAGCTGTTCTCAAAGATCATACTATTAATAATGGTTAATATATGATATATATGGTTAATATATGGTTAATATATGGTTAATATATGGTTAATATATGATATATATGGTTAATATATGGTTAATATATGATATATATGGTTAATATATGTTAATATATGGTTAATATATGGTTAATATATGGTTAATATATGGTTAATATATGGTTAATATATGGTTAATATATGGTTAATAATAATCTGGTTGGTGGTTGAGCCCTACCCCTCTGAAAAATGATGGAGTTCGTCAATTGGGATTATTATTCCCAATATATGGAAAAACATGTTCCAAACCACCAACCAGCTATTCATAACGGTTACATCCCCAGTTTCAGTTTCCATGCAGTTCGATGATTTTCCCAGCCATGAAAAATCGAGCTTTGAATGCTTTGAAGGTTTTGAGCCAGGGCTGTTCCAAACCACCAGCCAGTGGAGTACTCGGAGTAGCCATTTGGGGGCTTCCATCGTCGGGCTATCCAAACTCAGCTGGATGGTTGATTTCCATGGGAAAATCCCATCTATAAATGGATGACTGGGGGTACCCCTATTTCAGGAAACCACCATTTCAAGCAAAGTCGGTTGCCAGTCAACTGGAATTTCGGATGGGTGTGGAAAAATGAGGCGCACTCCATTTTTGGAATTGTTTTGAACATCATGTTCGGAACTCACAAACATGATAGCCCTCAATCATCTCAATATAAGGAGCCAAGGAACACCTCATTTTCAGACACACCCTAATCTGGAACAATCGCGACAGGTGGAATACAGTATCCACGTGGTCTCATTGGCACTTTAAGCGCGCATTCAGCTGGACATTGGTGTTTGAGCTTCTTAGCTGACTAGCCGCCGCCATCTCATGGTTTTCGGTGAGCTGCTCAGTTGAAATGGGTCAGCTTTTAGCAACAGATTTCTGGTTCCGTTTGGGATGTGTTTCCGAGCCATGAACAATACACCATTTTCGCTCATGAAATACAGCCGTTGGTTGAAAACGGTTTCGCTCAGTAGATAGTCCCCAAAAAGATCGAAACGTGCATTAATATAATGAATAGAACATCAATATATATATTATAGAATTACTCGAGTATTTTGTTTATATAGTTATCTTGCAGAATAGTTATTTTAGTAGGATCTTACTTATCATATCCTTTGGGGATTACTCAGATCGTCCGTGGGATCGTTTTTTAACATAGCTGACATACCATGACATACCACCAATCGGGACGCTACCCTAGCTACGGTGTCTTCAAATGTGGCTGGACAATTTCCGCAGAAAAAATGGAGGTTTATAGCTGGAACAATCATAGGATATGGGAACATCTACTATAAATATCCTGGTTGGTGGTTTCAACCACTCTGAAAAATATGAAAGTCAGTTGGGATTATTATTCCCAATATATGGAAGAAAACATGTTCCAAACCAAGTAAAGGGGAGGGCGGCCAGCCCCGTTACCTGATTCTTCAGGAGATTGCTAGTCATTTTAGTAAACCCCCCCCCCCACCACCCCCCCCCCCTCCACAACCTCCCACGCACCCTAAGAGCAGACTCAAAACATTGTACTTTACAGTATTTTTGTTCTTTTCGGATCAAGAAACCACATTTTGCTACATGGTGAAACCTCCGTAAATACCAGTGTTTTTGCTAGGTGCTGGCCAAAAAACACTGTAAATACCGTGCTTTTTACTACCAGAGGCAAAAAACATCGTAAATACTGTGGTTTTGGGCTTCCGACCCGCCAAAAACATCGGTATTTACTGTGTTTTTTGCTCCGAGAGTTGCAAAAACACGCGAAAACACCACCGATTTGACGATTTTCGGCCACTACGGAACCGAGCAAAAACGCTGCAGGGGTAACACCAACACCAACAACAACAACACCAACAGCAACAGCAACAACAACAACAACAACAACGACGACAACAACAACAACACCAACACACAACGCACAATGCACAACGCACAACGCACAATGCACAACGCAAAACGCACAACGCACAACGCACAACACACAACACACAAAACACACAACACACACACAACACACAACACACACAACACACACAACACACACAACAACACACAACAACACACAACAACACACACACAACCACACACAACAACACACACACACACAACAACACACAACAACACACCACAACACACAACAACACACAACAACACACGCAACACACAACAACGCAACAACAACACACAACAACACACAACAACACACAACACACAACAACACACACAACAACACAAACAATGTTCTCCCAGCACTGGGACGACTTTCATGATGACCCCTGGCTTCGATTTTTCGGGTTTTCGGAGGGTTTTTTGTCGCGTTGATCACATCCACAAGGCTCATCAAAGCCAGTTACCCAGATTTTCTATTGCAAGGTTTTGATTACAAAAAGTTATCAACCAAAGCTGGTTGGTGGTATACCTACCCCTCTGAGAAATATGAAAGTCAGTTGGGATGATTATTCCCAATATATGGAAAAGTAAAATTGATGTTCCAAACCACCAACCCGATAGCCATTGTATTCCATTATCATTCAGAATCATTCCATTCAAACTGCCACAAGTTAGGTGGATAGATGGATCCAGTCTTAGGTGGATAGATAGCCAAAGATTAACTGGTAGTATTGGTTGGTGCTTTGGGTTGGTGGTTTGGAATCCAAGGATTTCCTTAGCAGAACATCGCTATGGGCTATCCCAGGAACCACCAACCCAAACTATTTTGGAAGAACCAGTGGAATTTTGACATAGCCAATGTATATATATATATGTATACATATGTATATATATATATATTATACATACATATCCTTGCATATGTATATATATATATATATGTATGTGGAACATTATACACAGAACCTAGGCCCTCGAGAGGGTGATCCCTCGCGAGGGCGCTGAACATATATATATATATTATAAACATATGTATATGAGATACTGACATATGCCAATTGATTAATCATAAACTGATCGTAAACACAGTGAATTCTTCGCAGAAATCATCAGAAACCCACATTTCCAACAGGAAATCATCCACATACATGGCTCAGTGACAAAAACTTTGTGGGCTAATTCCTACCCCAGGTTCGACCTTTATTTGGGTGAACCATTGATTGCGACCAGGATCAGAAAACATCTTTGGTATTGGCCTATGAAACTTACCGTAGTGTTTGTCCGGGAAAATTTTCTTACCCCCTGGTAAACGTTTACATAGCTATTGAAAATGGTCCAGTCGAAATAGTGAGTTTTCCCATGAAAAATGCATGGTGATGTTCCCATCCGTTTTTTGTTAACGTTTACCAGGCCGGGTATATCCCATATAATCCATTATAATCCATTATAATCAATTATTATCCCAGATTGCCCATGATTATCCATGATGATACCATGCTTTGCCATTATACCATGGTATATCCCATGATATTTTCCCCATGATATCATGGTAAACCCCACAATAAACCATCTCCAATACGACCATGGCATCCAAACCATCCCCTTCTACGTGGAGATTTGGGGATCTCCGCTCGGGGGGGCGGGGATTCACCAGCAACTGTTGACGTCTAAAACATCCAAACTTGGGAACCAAAAACACCACAGGGTGGCGCCAAACACTTGTGTAAGTTGGCTGTGATTAGTGATAACTAGGGTTTATTGTAGATATATCTATGATTCTATAGTTAATGCCGTTAATGGGTTTTAACAATCAACAAAGATTTAACTGTGGGGGTCAAAAACGATCAAAACGGGCACAAAAACTATCAAACGGACAGACATCCCAAAAAGTGTATGCTTTGTTCTTTTTGAAGTTTGCCATTGGGTTTTCCAATTCAAATTAAGCGATACGGGCAGCTGCCATAACAAATAGCAGATAGCACCCTTCATCCATCAAGCATAGGTGGTTGATTGGGATGTGGTGGTGAGGAATGGTTATCGCTTCTGGTAAAACGTCCAAAACGAACAAGTTTCGGGAAACCGCACCCAAAAACTGGTACAGTACACAAATTCACAAATTCCAAAAAAAACTGGCAGTTTGAAGATTCAGGATGATAAATTATGATATGTTAACATATATTATTTATAATATGTAATTATGGGTTTGCATGAAAAAATACATGTGTTTTATCATCCATTTCCCATTGAAAACTGATATTCTATGGGTATCCTCATTTTAAGACGCACCCATGTATACATGTATATATATATATACAGATATGTATATCATATACACATTGGTCCATCAGCCGCACCAAAAAATACACCGTGACAAGTATAATTGACACCATCGACCTGAAATAAGGTCATTTTGGAGGGTCTTCCTTGCTTACTGTCATCTATGGTGACGTTGCGCTACGGTCCTAGCAAAATTAATCTAGCTCAAACATATCACTGTAACCCATGAACACCAACCATGTCGAATGATAGGTTTACCCTCACCAGTTGGCAGTTTTGGCCCCCCCAGGTGCAAATTGGTTTATGAACCCCATTAACTATAGTTATAAGTATCAAAAAACCATAATTATTGCAGTTCTGAACCAACTTAGCTATCGTTTGGAGGCCTCACAACACTTGTTGGCAAATTCATCACGATGTTGTTTGTTTTGTTCCTAGGTTTGCTTCAGGCGAATTCCACATGCCATCCTCCCAAGAAACATTGGAAAACTACTTTCCTCTAAATAAACATGAGCTATTCTCAGGGCCTACATTGGTTTGGAGCTTGGTACGTTTCTCATTTGCATTACACATTATACCAGAACATACCAAGTACGTCTACAGTGTCTACAGTTTAAAACGCTAATATAACCAGGGTGCCTATCCAATATTGTATGATCAGTATGTCTAGAATGGGGTTTAAAAACCAACTTACCAGTAGTACCCCGCAAGGCGGTGGCGGAAGTTTCAAAGAAGGAAACTATAGCAGAGGTGAGTTGTTGTGATGCATGCATGACAGAGCGAGTCCACTGATGGACCGAAAGGTGGTTGTGATTTTTGAAGTGGTTGCAGTGGTCACCTCACCCACAACTACAAGGTGCAGTGTGGTGTAGCGAAGTGCAATGTAATTGTAGTGGTAGTTGAAGTGAAGTTGATGTTGCTGAAGTTGTAATGTTGTAGTTGTAGTTATGGTTGTAGTTGTAGCTGTAGTGTAGTTGAAGTTGTAAATTTCTTAGTTGTAGTAATTGTAGTAGTTGCAATAATTGTAGGAGTTGTAGTTGTAACTGTAGGTGTAGTGTAGTTGTAGTTGTAGCTGTAGTTGTAGTGTAGTGTCGTGGTAATTGTTGTAGTAGTAGTGTAGTTGAAGTTGAAGTTGTAGTTGTAGTAGCTGTTGCAGTTGTAGCGCAGTTGAAGTTGTAGTTTTAGTTGCCCCTGTAATTGCAGTTGGAGTTGTAGTGTAGTAGTAGTAGTAGTAGTAGCAGTAGTAGTAGTAGCAGTAGTAGTAGTAGTAGCAGTAGTTTTTGCAGTTGTAGTTGTAGTTGTAGTGGCATTTGTAGTAGTAGCTGTAGTGTTGTGTAATTGTAGTTGTAGTTGTAGTTGAAGTTGTAGCTGTAGTTGAAGTTGTAGTTGTGGTTGTAGCTGTAGTTCTTGTAGTTGAAGTGTAGTTGAAGTTGTAGTTGTAGTTGTGGTTGTAGTGTGGTGTAGTGCAGTTGCAGTTGTCTATCTGTCTACCTATATATCTGTTAATTCCGCGAGAATTCCTGAATTTTTGAACTTGACAGCATCCAAAACGCAGCAATTGTGCGAGACTTCCACAATTTTCCAACTTGACAACGTCAAAAACGAAGCAAATCAGCGAGACTTCCTCAATGTTTTCAAGCTGACAACATCAAAAACGAAGAAAAAAAACGAGACTTCCTTCAAAAATGGAAACTTGAGTGCAGAGCTGACGGCCTCGTACCAATGTGTTTGCGATTTTTCCACGCCATCTGTCTAAAGTACTGCGCCTGCCACGAAAAGTGAGGCCAGGTCATATGAGGTGTTGCACCTGTCATGCAGAATCATCTTAGCAAACCTGAAGATCTGGTGCAGAATCCCTTGTGCTTGCCACACAAAACGACATCTGAACGTCCAAAAGTGCTCCGAACCCATTAGTTGTTACTGCTTTTGACTTCGAAATGTGCTTCGCGCCACAACGGTGTACACTTTTTGAACATCTCAACTTCCAAAAGTGCTCTGAACGTGGTGTGCTTTGTACATTTTGACTTCGAAATGCCACAACGGCGCATTTTTTCAACATCTCAACTTCCAAAAGTGCTCCGAACCCGTCAGTTTTTAACACTTTTGACTTCCAAATGTGCTTCGCGCCACAACTCCTTAGACTTTTTCGACATCTCAACGTCCAAAGTGCTCCGACACCTGTCAGTTTTTAACACTTTTGACTTCCAAATGTGCTTCGCGCCACAACGGCGTGCAATTTTTCATCTCTCATCTGGCCAGATGGCTCCGCACCCGCCGCTTTAGCGAGCCTACTTTTCGATCCGGAGTTACAAATCATTGGAAAAAACACAGTGAATCGCGACTTTTCACTTTTCTACCTTTTTCGCGCACCTGCATCTTCTTTCTTCTGACTCTTTCTCTTCTCTGATCTTCTCTTCTCCTCTCTGACTCTGCCCACCTCTGCTTTTCCATCTGGCCATATTGTCGGAAGTTTGACTTCTAAACTTTCTTCGATTAATTCTCCAGTATATTTCTCATCATTGATGGTTCATGTATGTTAACTTATACACATATTGGGCACCACGATGTATGGCTAGTCCAGATTTCTTCGTGGGTGTGATGGTGAACCTCTACTAAGCTACCGAACTCGCGGCTTGCTTGTTTACCCAGCCACATCCAGTTGATTAGTTGTACGTATAGATAAAAAACCCCTTCTATAGAAGTAAATACTAATAATCAATTATTTTTTGTTACAAAAATCAGCTATCCCAACTTTAGCATATTCTAAAACTCGACGACAAAAAAAGATACATTGTTAGATCGTTTGTCAGATATTGGTCTACGGGAGAATGGAACATCTCGGAATTTGCATTGGTGAAATCACGTACCACCAATGATTGGAAGTTTCCGGTTTTTTGGGGGTGAACCCCCAAATCATAAATGGTTTTTTTCATTATTTTTATCAAGCATTTTTTGGGGTAGCCATCCATAAATGGAAAACCCAAAAAATCGTTCCTGTAAATGTTCTCTTCAACTCGGGGGAATACCAAACCACCAGTACTCTCCGGCAATCAGCTTCGTGGCAGCAAAATCCAACAGTTCGATGATCTTCCCAACTACAGACCTCCGTTTAGTGCAGTGTTTTTCCCATGGTTTTTTTTTGGGGATTTCCGAGCCATTGTTTTCCAGACCTGGTTTCTTGGCTGCTTCCTCATCAATCTTCGCCAGTTCCTGTGTGCGCCGGGAAGGGGGCCCCTCTAACCATCTTTAACTTCCTTACCAACACTTGTTCAATCCTCTTTTTAAACCGTACATCTTTGTTCGCTACAAATAAAACTATATATTATATGTGTTTATATTGTACATATTCCATTAGATAAATGTAAATGTAAATCATAATATATCTCAGTATGCTGTGTATTTCAACACAATTCACCGATCGGAATGTTTGGCCATTTCAGGTTGTTCCCCTACCAACCTATTCAATAAAATGAATGACATCAGCAATAATGTTGCAACCTAAACGACAAATATGGGGTTGCAGCTGTAGCAAATTATAAAATGCATCAGTAACATATAAACCAACACTACTGATTTGGGAATAAAAACTGGGGAAAGGAAGGCATGACAAGAAATGACTGTATGAGGATGACCAATATGGAAAACTGCTTTGCATCTGTAGATCTACTTCTGAAACAAACATTTGGATGAATTAGAGTAACTATTTTGTTGACCTGAGATGTTGGGCAATTTTGTGATGGTTCTTCTTACCAATCATCATATACAGTGACGTTCCGTTCACACTTTCCCAGCTATCTGATTCTGGATCTCATCTTCCTAGGCCTTAGAAAAACAGGATTGGTTGGTGGTATACCTACCCCTCTGAAAAATATGAGTTCGTCAGTTGGGATTATTATTCCCAATACCCTCTGGTTATTTAACATAGCCATGGTATAGATGGCCCATAGAAATAGATGATTTTCCCAGCTAGAAACCTAGAAACCTCCATTTCTAAGGGATTTTCCATGGCTATGTTAGTCATAGCCAGATGGTATATGGAAAATCATAAATTTCATGTTCCAGTCACCACCAACCAGTATCTCATTAACTATCATTAACCATCATTTATGAAGCACTATTAACCACAAAAAAAACCAGACATGGGTGGAAAACAATGTTCCAAACCACCAACCAGTTTTGGTAATTTTGGATCAACCTGAAATCCTTCTGTGGATCATTGGATCAACCAGTACATCAGGTGCGTATTTCACAAAAAATAGCTTCTGTACTACAATGTAAAAACAGCAACCTGAAAAAAATGATTTTGTCGGAAATTCAGGATCCTAAAATGGAAGTACGTTAGTACCATATTTCTGGCCATATTTTGCTGGGATATTCCCTTTCATAGGCCTTATATAGGCCTTATATATAGTAGGTACCTCCAATTTAGGTTCCTGATCCAATTTAGGTTCCTGAAATGGCCATTGATTTGTTGGGGTAGAAACGAAGGAACCCCCAGTAAGCCCAGAGCCAATTTTGTGGAAAATAACGTTTTTTTTTTCAAGACATCTATGATTAATATGATTAATATTGATAACTACAGTAGCTGGTTGGTGGTATACCTACCCCTCTGAAAAATATTAGTCAGTTGGGATGATTCTTCCCAATATATGGAAACAGAAAAAAATATTCCAAACCACCAACCAGCTAGATGATTTTGGGGCAGATCCCTTTACTAACCATCAAAAAGATGTCGTCCGATGCCCTTGGTCAAGTCCCGTGGGGCCCCGGGTGAGGGTTCTGGGGTCATTTTGATTGGCCTGGTGGTACAAGGCGGTGCCCCATAATTAGCTAAGTTGATTTATAAGTCCAATATCTATGGTTTGTAGGTGATATATATATATACTTAATGAGGTTTCTAAACCAATTTATAACTGGGGGGGCACCACCTTGTAGTGTATTCTAATCTTCTATTTATGGCAATAAATGAACCTATCCAAATAACACAACCAGGTTTACCAATCCCAAAAAAAACAAAGACCGTAAGTTATAAGTTGAGAATGACCCCATCCAACTCCATATTTTGGTTAGCCTCTGGTAATGACTGTTACAGTTTGCTATTGAAGCCATGGCCATAGAAATAGGTGATTTACCCACTAAAAATGGTGATGTTCAACAGCTATGTTAGCATATCCGGGTGTGTCTGAAGATCGGCTTTTTAACCCCCCAGTTATGGCCATCAAAGAATCAGGAAGGTGATTCAGCGATGAAGCAGTGGAAAACCAGGAGTCTTCCCATAATTTTGACACAAGCCAACATCATATATATATATATATTGTATATATGTATATATTATATTATATATGTATATATTATATTATATATTATGTATATATATATATGTATCTATTACATCATTAATAATCCCAATATGGTTCGCTAATTTGTTAGCTATATCCCCTGATGTCCAGTAAGATCTCCTGGCCCTTGGTTCATCGCAGTTACTTCACAGCCGTGAATCGATGAAATGATCGACTTACCCTCTGGTAAACTAACATAACTATAAGAGATTCTCTATAGATTCCCTGCAATGTGGGGCCCCCGTTTACGGTAGCTGAGTTGGTGAACATAACTCCAATTTTACTATGGTTTGTGATACGCAATTAACTATAGTTAATGGATGTTACAGGATGGTGCCCCCCAGTGATGTGAACGTGGGTTTATAAACCCCATGAAAACTAGTTCGTTATATCTGCCATAAACCATAGTGAAATGGGACTTATTTGCACCAACTTAGCTAACGAACTGGGGCACCACCTTGTATGGAAAATCACCATTCTATTAATGGGTAAATCAACTATTTCTATGACAATTTTCAATAGCTATGGTAGTTTACCAGAGGGTACAATTCCTGGGATGAACCATCAAGCATGAAATGCTTGGAATAAAATATAAACCATCAACCTCACTTGGTTAATTCACCGTGTAAACAATGGTTTATCATTTTCCCCATTGCAATTGCCATCTTGGCGTAGAAAACGTCACATGCGTATTGTTGGGTATATAACATTATAAGTTATATGTACCGGTATACATACATATATCTGGGCAAATTATAATCATTCAATTATTATTCACTGATCTGAAATCAGGCTATTTTGGGATAGTTACCCCCTGCTAAGCATCATTACAGTGAGGGAGAACAGGGCTCGGTCGCAACATAATTTGCCCAGATGTATCCCCAATATTCCCCAGCCTGCGACCTCACTATGTTCATTTAATCCTTCAGACATATGGGGATATTAGTTATATAAAGGATTAAATGAACCATGACATTTGCCCAGATATGTTCATTTAATCCTTCAGCCTCCACTGCTTGGTGGTATACCTACCCCTCTGAAAAATGATGGAGTGAAAGTCAGTTGGGATGATGACATTCCCTTTTTTTGTGGGAAAATAATCCATTCATGTTCCAAACCACCAACCAGTATCTCATTAACTATCATTAACCATTATTTATTAAGCACTATTATACAACCATAATTAACCATTACTGGGTGGGAAAAAAATGTTCCAAACCACCAACCAGGCCAGGTTTGACCCCGCGCCTTCTTTTCAATTTCCGAGACATGGGAGGTGGTGCGCTCGAACTCTTGGAGAGACCTCGCTGGAGGTCACGGGAGGGGATGAGATATTCGCCTTCAGGGCTTGGTAGCCTCTGGTAATGACTGTTACAGTTTGCTATTGAAGCCATGCCCATAGAAATAGTTGATTTACCGAACTTGAAGATGGTGATTTTCCATAATTATGTAAACGTTTACCACAGGGTAAATGTCCCATGGCTTGGAGATTTGTTTCCCATCACTTTCAAGTATCTGTTGGAGATTGCCTTGCTGTATATCCCCAATCGTTGGGTGATGTTCAAGTAGGACATTTACCACCCCTGTTTTTCATTGGGGAACAAGTATCCTCTGGTAAACATACAAAAAACTATGGAAAATAATCATTTTATGGATAAACCAACGAACTTTCGACTGGGCCATGGCTTCAATAGCAAACTGTCACAGTCATGACCAGAGGGATCCAAAGGATATCCCCCCCGGACACCCCAAACAGTGCGTAGGCCAGGGATTCTACAGGGGGTTGAAAGAACATTCATGATTATTTGGGCATCATTTTCCTCCTCAAAATGGTGAGAAATTGGGGGTGCATGATACGAAATTTTGGACACATGTGAGCCATTAAAAATACCATCCCATCTCATGAAATACTAGTTGGTTGATTTGGTTGATAGGTTTCCGAATCCTATGGCTTATCATACTCCCCAGTAAACCAGGTGGTATGATCCCCTACAGCAATCTTGATTCACCAGGCCATTTTGTTCTGGTTGGTGGTTGAGCCACCAAGCCCTCTGAAAAATGATGGAGTGAAAGTCAATGGGGTTGGGATGACATCCCATATATGAAATGGAAAATAATCCATTCATGTTCCAAACCACCAACCAGTAATCATTAAACATTCATATTGACCATCCCATTCCAGTTACCAACCAGATATTAACATATACTAACTAGTCAGATATTCAGATATTCACCAGGCGTTGCTGTGTTGCCAAAGTGCTTCACCAACCAGTTCGCCGAATTTGCTTTGGGAGATGGAGACGGAGATTCAGGAGACTCGACTTGCCCTGTACCTCGGCTGATCCAAGGTGCCAGCTGGGGCCGATGGTTTGGGAAATGATGGCCCATGGAACCCCCTAGAGCCCGGGCTTGGTGGAAAACCATGTTTAAAAACACTGGATTTTGGGTACCCTCTGGTAAACTAACATAATTATGGAAAATCACCATTTTTAATGGGAAAACTCACTATAAATGGCCATTTTCAATAGCTACGTTAAATTACCAGAGGGTAGCCTGCATTTTTAGGAGAAACTCATTTAAGGGGTTGTATCATGTTGTATCAAACTTTCAGCGATGTTTTTCGTAGAGAATAAGAAAAAAACTCAAGAGGGACCCTTACCCTCTGGTAAACATACAAATAACTATGGAATATCACCATTTTTCGACTGGGTCATGGCTTCAATAGCTAAATTTTTGACATAACCAGAGGGTAATGGCTGTGATTCTTCCTTGGGATTGATGTGCTAAATCCAGGGAATCATCCCGAACCCAGGGGAGCTCGGCTTTTTACGGAGACGGCGGTGAATCCCAGTTCTTGTTCCCGCTATATCAATTACCCTCTGGTTATGACCAACAGTTCGCCATGGTTAAGCCATGGCCCATAGAAATAGATGATTTTCCCAGCTAGAAATCTCCATTTATGAGGGATTTTCCATGTCCATGTTAAATAACAAGATGGTATGTCCCCATTGAGTCTCTATCTTGTTGCAAAAACAGCATGGTATCCATGCTAAATCGCATGACTGACGTCTGTAAATATCAACCCCGGATAAATAACATCCTAGTTTACGGATTGGGGGGTCCATTTGGAAAGGGAGATCTTACTATTTTAGGAACCCACCATAGTGATAAATTGGGGGGTTATAGATCATCTATTGTAGAGAAACAGGGGGAAAAACAAGAAACAACCAATTAATCTCCCCTGTCCCATAGATATTGCAAACGCCCCTTTTTGCTATGGGCGCTTGAGCCACGTAATGTCTGGAGGCTACTATGTACCCCGGACCGGATGGTTAAGGGGAACAATTCCTACCTAGACTACAGGCTCTACCTAAGGCTAACGCTTCTAGCTATAGGTTGCGACTATTGTTGGAGTACTGTACAATACTACTTGGAGGGTTGGTCAAATAGCTACTGCATGGTGTGAACTAATACTAGTATATACAGTGGTGGTATAGGGGTCGTAATATTTCTACTCCCCCCTACCCGGTCTAACGCTGACAACTAGTATACAGGTTAGGGCGCTAGGTAGCAGCCCCTCCCCTGGATTTAAGTTCACTACCTAAATCTACTCGGATGCCAAGCAAGCGCAATGCCGGGGCCCACTTTTGGGGTGGCAACGCCTTAGTAAAAATGTCGGCAGCTTGATTGTCGGTTTGACAATATTCAAGCTCTGCGGAGTCGTCCCGAAAGACTTCTGAAAGGCCGGACAAATTTACCTTATGGGTGCGAGTGATATGCCTAAGCTTAGGGGAATAACCTTTACGCACTACCAGGATGGTAGCTTGGTTATCTTCTAAAACTTTAAGCGTCACGGTGCGCCCTAGGAGAAGCTCCCAGAGTTGCAGGGCCGGCAGGCCTTCTTGATAAAGGGAATAAGCCAAGGAAACCACCTCAGATTCTGTTGTAGAACGGGATGTGGATGTTTGGCGTTTGCTAACCCACGCAAGAGGGAAGAAGGAGTTAGGCCCATATAGAACTAAATACCCACCGTTCGTGGATTTTCCACTAAGACGGTCACCGGCGAAATCGGCGTCAACGTATAAACGTAACTCAAGATCTTCGGGATTATCTTTGATGGTACCCACTAGACGGTATTGGGGTGTAGAGTCTATGTATTGGATGAGTCTTAACAACCTCTTATCGTCCCCCCTGGACCAAGACTGCACTTTAGTGGCTAAATCGTTGATTGGTTTTATTATGTCAGGTCTGGACAGCCGACCAAGCCACAACGCCTTCATAAGAATGCGGCATGCATTGGGTGCCAGTTCACCTTTAGCCTCTTCATCTTCAACAGAGACAGAACCATCAGGTACAAAAGGAGTGGCAGCATGCTTCAAACTTTTGGTGTTGGTGATGGACTTATAAAGATCAACTGTTTGGTGTGCGTAATCTAGCATGTCAAAGACTAAGGCTTCTTGCGCGCGAAACGCAGCACATTCCTCGGAACCTTCGGTCTTGGGCAATGGCATTACTAGATGATTGCGACCTAAAATTCGGTATATTGGTTCAGGTGGTTCTATATCCACAACGGATGTCAGCTTTGCCCAGAAGGCATCATGTTGGTCTGAGGGACCAGCAAGTGTGAGATCATCTACATAGGTGGAAAGTAACAACTTAGTATCTGGGAAAAAGAAGTTACCAGGGTATTCAGGTACCTCTTGGCCACCTAGGTTGCGGATAATTTTCTTGAGGTGCTGCTCCCGAAGGCCACCGGCATCAGGATGACCGTGTAAGGCTTTAACTAGGAGGACTACGGGTTTAACAAACTTATCTCGCCAATGTTTTGGTCTTAGCTCAGGCGGGAGTTCTATCCAGGTCTTATATTTTGAAGACAGGAGTGCTTGAACGTAAGCCTTAACAGCATCAGCTGCGGATGAGCTATTACCTGGCAGGGAACCGTATGCTAAACAGGCATTTAAACCTTGGACCGAAGTCGGGTTTGCCCCTAGCTCCTGGTAAACCGCTGCAGCACCGTGTTCATCCTTTGCGCAATCCCCTCGGTAGACGATCCCTTCATCTTTTGTAGATGTTGCGCAAGTTCAAAGAACTTAATGGATGCTATCGTCATGAGTTGCCCGAAATGAACGGACACTCCGGTGCGCTTGGCCTCGGCGCGAACATCCTCCTTCTCCCGAACGGAATCATGGCCTCGGCGCGAACATCCTCCTTCTCCCGAACGGAATCAAGTGACCACGTTCCCGCCTTGATGAGTCCATCGGCCTCGGCCTTCACAGCATCAAGGGCCTGGGGGTTTGATAACATCTCAGCCCTGGAAAGCAACTTAGTTACCATGGCTTGAACCTCTTTGGAAGGTTCATTGCTATCTTCATGCCCGAAGGCTTGTGATAACAAACGCTCATGGTCAAGAAGCTCCGACACTAAACAGTTTACTGTTGGATCTGTTTCAATGGCAACTGCAAGATCCTCAAAACCTGCTAGTGGGGAAACGTGCTTAAGATGTTGTTCAACTTCGCGGTGCTCTTGGGGTTCGGTTGAAAGTGGAGCGCATGGCATTGCGGGAGCATGTTGTTGGGAACACTTAGCAGGGTACAGCGCTTGAGTAATCAAAAATGCCATCTCTGGGGGATACATAGCTGATCGCGCTGTTTCCGAACCTTCACACTTTTCATGTGGTTGTTCACAACTGCACTTTTTATCTTTAAAAACATCTACTATTCTTTGGGAAGTGGTTCGGACTCTCCAAGGCTTTTTGATGGGAACACCCTTCTTGGATCTAAGACCTACTGCACATCCATCGAAATCAACTTCCATAAACTCAGGGTGAGAATTAAAGAACGCTACGACATCTGGTCTCTTCCAGCCAGTTGAGGGACGTGGCCATTCAAAAGAAACAGTGCCTCCTAGTTTCAAAACTAATTCTGCCCTTTTGGAAAAGCTTTTGAAAAGTCGTTTCGATTCTCGGAGTTGGAGCGCTAATCTTTTCATGTAAGCAGCTCCTCCCCTCCGTCTATTGATATACTGCCAAGGAGAACCAGACGTGCATGGTATGGACGACCAAAGGTTAGGTGGTGCAACTTTTGCGGCTTCACCTATTTGATAATCAAGTTGGGAACATTGATTTTCATCACTTAAGTCTTAAGTCTATCCTTTCCTTGCACAACCCAATGTGATTTATGTTACATTGCTCACTTGTCAACCCAAGCTGTGAGTTGAGGGAACATGCAAACTCAAACAATGTTGACCTCTCATTGGACCTCTGGCTTTTCTTCAAGGCACGTCGTTTACGACGGTTATTGTTATTCTTAGGAGGCTGATTAGCTGCGGGGCATGCAGGCACGGGCTGTGCACCGAACACTGGCAAGGAATCCCTACATAGCTCAGCACTACTGGGAGCAGTGTGTGGCAAAGTGGAGAAGAGAGAAAGTATAAGGAACGGCAATTGTGATTTCACCTTCATCACCAAATATGCCGTCCTCCGGTGGTGGTCCCACGGGGGCATCCTCAAGCGCACTGGGAACTTCGCTGGGAGGTTCAACAACTACCGACTCTGATATGGGCTTTGACTTGGCTTCCAGCTCCTTCTCTTCATCAACTAGTTTCTGGAACCGTTTACGGCACTCTGCATTATGGTACCGAGTCTTATTCTTACACCCTGTACAACCGGGAGTTTCCTTAAACTTTATGATGCGGTCTAAGGTGATATAAACCGATCTAGGTTTGGGACCGGGTGTAGATGGGGAAGCTAAACCGCCGTCTGGTGGAAACGGAACATTTTGCAGGGCTATTTCAGGGAGTTTAACGTCATCGGGATCATCCCCCCTGATCAAGGCCTGATGCTTCGAAAAACCAACGGGAAAATAGGCATCACCATCTGGAAGGTATAGTTCAGGCTCGGGTACATCGGAAACACATGAAGCACCTCTAGTTCGAAACTCTTGATAATCTAATATCCGAACAACATATCTATAACGAAAACCAGAATCGATTCGCCAACCAAGAAACAAACCAGGAGCCATATTGGGTTCTAAGGTCCTTTTTGTTGGATGCTTCTTGCGATAATACACAAGTTGACCAAAACACAAACGCTTACCATCAAACTTTTCACGTGTAAGAGCTTCCCATTGGGTCTTTTCAGGGTCCGCAATAGAAGGTCTATCAAAAGTCATGGAAAGACATGCGTATGGGTAACTATAAGTGTGATACTCATAAGGCAAACCAGATTGTAAATGAACAACCCTGCAACACTCTTTCTCTTCCCTGATGTCGCGCTCTAGGAGAGCGTTGTGCGGCCAACGGTTGGGAAGGGACGTCTCAGGAACGAAGCCGACCTGATGGGCAGCCTGCTCCAATTCCTGTGCTTCGTCCATTTTGATAAGTGTGTGGGTAGCAAGTTCTTTGGCTTTCAATCCCACGAAATGTCGAAAGTTTTTGGCATGGGATTCAACATCTCGCTTTGAAAGGGGATATGCTATTCGTGCACCAGAATAGAGGTCCCTTACCACATGGTGTGTCTTAACCCCTCCTATCCCCGTACCAAAGTGCTCAGACCCTTTTGCAAGGATAACATCATCAGTGGCCAGTTGCTCAAAAGGTTGTTTTGGAGGATCAATCTTATCATCGGACTTACCATCCTTAACATGAGAGACCCGCATTGCAGTATCCTTAGCAATATGGCATAATGGGCAATATGGATTTTTGGGGTAGTGAGTCAAAAGATGCTCTAAGCTAGTGGCTTCCTTTTTCAAGACTTCATCTTTGATTGGGATACCATCTCCTAACTCAATAAGCAACTTATCATCTAAAGGGTGCGTTGGCGCGCTAGGAGCAGCACCTTCCGGTACACTTGCATGTGGGCTGCTGGGTGCAGCTGCTTCTTCTGGAAAATCGGCCTCAGCAACTTCGTCAAGTCGTGCGACATCTTGGCCTGCAAAACTAGGTGAATATCCAGAATCCGCATCCGGCAAAGGATCAGCTGGGAGAGCTGTGGAAACTGGGGTTAACCTTTCTGCTGGAACAAAGTTACGCGGACTAAGTTGTTCATCGCATTGGGGAACATATTCAACAACACGTGAGGCACAGATCCTAGCATTGCGGGGAACCCTAAGTTTGCATCTATTGATGTTCTCAGGTGCAATTAGATATGGAACATTTTCTCGGGGATCCCAAACGAACATATAACCTTTATCCATAACGGTCTTACCGATACTCTGAGCTGGTGGACAATCTTTTAAGACATAAACCTCCTCCCCTTCTAAGATTTTGCTGCCATCAAAAGCGATTGACTCTTGACCAGCCTGGCTACCCCCCCCCCTGTCGCGAAAGCTACTGGGTTTGGAGATTGCTGCAAAAACTCTTTCATTTTTGGGGTTAAGGCTTGTTTGCCAATTAGATGCCTACCGGCCGCAGTGTCCCAAAGCCACGGGATTGCTCCGTTAAGCTTGGAAGGCATAGCGTCAACAATGGGCACAGCCGCTGTGCCAGCAGCTATAGTGGCCATACTGCCAGGAACGCTAGTTGTAGACTTAGATTTGGATAATGCTCGGGGTGGGGGCCCCTTATACTTTTCGGTGGCAGAATGTAAGAAGGCGCACTGCTTCGCCTTGCAGGCGTTGTAGGCATAGAACATACATGGTGTTCTTGCCTTTTGGGCCGGGGTCATATTGGCGACCCTATTGGCCTCAGCACTCCTTGGAGTGGTTGCGCCCGCCTTTGGTGGTGGTGAAGTAGTGGTTGTGCCCTTGGCTTTGGCCTTTGGTTTGGCCTTAGCTTTAGCATGAGGCGCTGGAGCAGCCTCTACCTTCTTACCTATGAGGCGCTGGAGCAGCCTCTACCTTCTTACCTTTGTCTGCCTTAGATTTGGTATTTGCATCTTTGGGAGCGGGCGCTCCAGGCACACCAGCCTTAGGATTACCTTTTGGGGCAGCCTTAGGATTAGAGGTGGCAGGGGCTCCTGCAACTTTTGGGTTATAGGTACCAAGATATCCCTCCGCAGGCTTGAGCTTAAGTTGTTTATCAAACTCAATACGATTCTTGCGTTGTTGGTCAAGTTGGAGAACTAACTCTACTTTTTCCCACAACCAATTAGTCGTTCTGCGGTGGCTGGTAAGTGGGGCTTCACGAGCTTTCAACACTTTGGCAGCCATTATAGGGGTACGCTCGAGCTCGTCAATTAAATGGTTAAAAAGAGTTTGCTCTCGCGGTAAATCTTGGATTGGAATGGTTGACATCACATAAATATATTTGTCTCTGAAGGCCTCTAGATCTTGGTGAGTATTCCCCGGGATGCGAAGCGATAACAAGTTGCGTTCTCCCAAAATGCCAATTCTATCGCGTTCCAGTTGGAAATAGTGAAAGATCTTTTGGAGCATTACGCGTCCACACGGCATAGAGCCGGAAGAGAGGCGCTCAGATTCAACCATTTGCTGAAAAATTAAGCCAAATCGACCCCGTCTGCAAGTTTTGATAAGCTTTGAGGCGATTTCTCGATCCGTGCGTGGGAAGCGTGGATCGGTTTTTAGCTGATTTTCAGTGGATGTCATACATTCTTGGGCCCATTGGTAAACTTCATTACCTGGGGTTTTCTGTAGCTTACCGATAGCCATAAGGACCTGATTAACGTATCCTCTAGCCTGACCGGCATTATCAGGAGGGTTCGGAAAAACCAAATCATTGAGGGATTTAACTCTAATGGTATTATCCTCCTCCTCTGCATAGTCCCTAACTTCAGCATCACCGGGACGGGGTTGATCAGACCCTTGGTCCGGAAAGTTTCCCCCCATGTTCATAGTTAAGTATGGGCAGTTAATTTCATCATGAAATTCTCCACAAATCCTACATTGAGTATATGGATTTGGTGGGGGTGGTCCAGCATCAGAATCTGAAGAGGATTCGGAACTAGCCGACTGCTTAGAACGTTGGGACCCAGAGTTATAAACATATGGAGTCCCTTGGGGTAAAACACCTGCTTTACTTAGAGGCAACGGCGGCAGGCCCGGTGGCAACACCTGTTGTGGCAAAGGCGCGACGGGGTTCAGAGCTCTTGAACCGCTTGGTGCGCTCAAAGCAGCACCTCCCATGGCCAAAGCTTGAGGGGTGCTAGGTGGTGGAGCTATAGGCATTGGTGCTTTCGCCGCTTGCAGTTGTGCTACAAGTTGTGTCTGTGTGTGCAACGCTCGCATAAGTTGTGAAACTTGGTCCTGTAATGCACTAATGCGATCTTCATTTGTACAATGCTCACTTGCCGCAGTACCAACATTAAGTTGCACAGCGCTAGGTGCCGGAACAGGGCTAGGTTGTACTAGACCCGACTGCAGGGGAACAATAGCACTAGAAGATAATGGTAGGCCTTCGGGGGCTTCTACCAAAACAGGCGGTCCAAAACTTATGGGGATGCTTGGAACACTAGACATATTTTGGGTTGATGATGCAGGTTGTGCTGCATCAGGCAAAACAGGGTTAAACTGAATCAAAGGGAATTCCCTAGGAGACATACCTGTTGGTTGCCTAGGTGGTGTGTGAATTGGTGTGGCTGACCCGTCCACAATGTCTGAAGTGAAGGGGTTATTTTGGCCCTCAAACAAATCAAACTCAGTATGAACGGTCATTGGTGATTCAGGAATTGGGGTCGGGGTTGCAACTGGGATGTTATGGGCACCCTGTTGCTGGATGGCATCCAATTGGGATTGGAGTCGAGCTATCCTTATCTCCCTATCCATTAACTGATTGTCACGATCAACCAACTGTTGTGAACCAATTGCAATTTGTTGTTGAAGTGGTCGAATGCTATCATTAACCCATTGCTGCGCCCTTTCTTGAACTACATCCCTATTAGCCAAAATTTCCCGTTCAGCTTCATTTCTAATCCCCTGAACATGTTGTTGGGCCCTCATTTGTAGAAGTTGGAAGTTATTATCCCTCTGCTCAATGGCAGCCCGAGCTTCCTCCTGCTGAGCCAAGTAGGCACGTGTGGCCTGCTGTTGGTACGCCGCTGCAGCCTGAGCAAAGTCAGACTGTTGTTGCACGGCCCCGGCATGGATGGCTTTGGCAACCTGTTGGGCATGTTGAACTTCTAGTTGTGATGAGAGTGCTACATCGGCAGCATTATTAGCTATCAAGGACGCTTGATGCGCTTGGGTTACAGCTGCACCTGCCAAGAAAGACGCTTGTGTAGCATTAAGGTCAATGGGGACATTTGGATTGTGCCTACTGCTGCTACTGGAGGGATCAGGACCTGAACGTGCTCTCTGCCTAGCCTTACCCCTATCCTCCATACTGGTATCAGATGATTCAGCTTGGGGATTATTACGGGATAGGTTACTTCCAGATGCTCTTCGAGGAACAAGTATTGTGGAAGCGGCAGGTATTCTAGTACCACTAGGTAATTTGGGGTCTTCTGGAGAACTCCTAGACCTATCTGCACCTGAACTCTCACTTGGTGGAGTTAATCCAGACTGCATCTTTTACCAAGGGACCAGCACGAGTGGGTCCTGGCGCGAGCAAGCTCAAGCACCTCCCAGTGAAACAACAAGACAAGACACGGACGACCAAAGGCACGGCTGTGCCGAATGAGACGCGGTACTGGGTGTGCAGATGGCACAACCTCAGGCGAAACGAAAAGACAATGACAGGCAAAACTGTACAAGGGCGAGCTGTTTGTTTGGTTATGGATTTTATGCTCAAGCCCCTACCAAATCGCCGGTGATGCCTAGATTGGATGCCGATGAAGTTTAGGCCACGAGAAAGCTAATTCCTACGGCGAGAGAATTGATCTCCCCTCAAAGGCACCGGTGCGTGATTGCGCAAAAAGTAATCCACCCCGTGGTCACGGACTGCACTTTCCAATTGAGGCCACCAACTCAAAGTACTAGATTTATATACAGGGATGGTGTAGATGTTGGCACGTGCAGCTTCCTCGCAAACGTCTTGGCGATCGTCAATATGGATGTTGGCGCCGCTAGATGTAAGGACTGGTGTCTTACCACCAGGACCTACTGGATCGTTAACCACAGTTACTGATCTAAATGGAAGGCCCTGTGATCTACAGTACTCCGCAAGGTTATTTGCGTCTTCTTCCGTCTGCCGATCGCGGGCAACGCCCGAGAAGGAAACGATATGGAATTCTATTCGGCCCTGTGCGATTTGCACTAAGTTCACGAACTTATCCAAGATAGAACGATCAAAAAACTTAAGGGCGTTTCTGGCGCATTCGAGGGTGTCGTGCCAGTCGAAGAACACGACTAGATTATGGCCAATGGCACCTCGCTCTTGGCGAGCTTGGATTAAAGGACCTAAATCTATCCTACCCCCTGGCGCGCGAATCGCAGCACCTGCCTTACCACTTGGGGGGACGGTTGCTGCTGATGTAGAAGTCGCCTTTGGTGGATGCGAAGGTGGTGTTGGTGGCGTCGACACTGGTGTTGCGGGTGGACTAGGTTTTGGAGACACGGACTTATGGGCTTTTGGCGCAGGACGATCGGGTCTAGGGGGAACTACAAAAGGAGGTTGTTTAGCAGGTGGCTTAACTTTATTATGTTTTTGCTTCTGCTTCTCCGATTGATTGTATGCCTCTAGTGCTTGGCGATGTTTTCGATCGGCAAGTGACTCTACGTGTCTTTCCCAATCTTTGTCCTGCCGTTCTTTTGAACGTGCCCAGGCCGCGTTGAGCTCCTCTTCAGTAGGCGCTGGTGGATCTGGATCAACACCTGGCTCGTAAGCTTGGCCAACAGTGACGGAGTAGTTATAGGGAGGTCTAGGAGGAGCCTTATATTTCTTTTTGATTGGAGGACCTCCTACTTGGGGCGCACGTGCAGCCCCTTCCCGCCAGGGTGGAACTGCCGATGCCGACCTACTTGCTGCACTAACTCCGGGTGGAGGCGGCTTAGATTTAGCTGGTTGTGATGATGATCTAGTTGGTGAACCTATTGATTTTGGAGGAGTCTTAGATATTGGGATATCAGGAACAAAAACTTCGGCTTTGGTGCCGTCTCGGAAGATTTGCGTTTGGATTGTACCTGATACTCTTGTTGAAGAAGTTGTTACGGCAACTGGAGCCTCTTCCTCTTGTGGTGTGTCCCTATGACGTGATCTGGAACGCTCAGCACTTGTTGCAGGTGTTGGCAAAAACCTACTAACACTACCTCTTGGGGATGATGCTTTTGGAGATGCCTGCAATGGAGTGCTATGTCCTTGAGGCGCTAATGGAGCAGCCTCTTCCTCAACCTCAACCTCAACTTCTACCTCTTCCTCGCCCTCGGGAGGGGCTTCAGGAGGATCAGATGAGTGGTCCTCTTCCTCCTCGCCTTCGCCTTCTTGAGGTTCACCGGGTTCAGACGGATCGTCGCCCGGGGCGTCAGGTTCGGATGGAGGCTCACCTGGAGCGGCAGCAGTTGATGTTGGTTCGGGTTGAGGGGGTGACCTACGTCGGGATTGATAAACCTGCCTACGCCGCCTACGCCCAGAAGATGTTGTGATACCAATGGCCCTGCGTTTCGGCGGTGGGGCAGTGGCTTCTTCTTCTTCTTCAACCCCTTCTACAGTTTCTGAATCAACGGCAACTAGGCCTTCAGGCTCTGAGATTGGGATTACTTGGGTGTTATGGGAGGTTACCAAAGTGGTGTTACTGCCCAACAGTGACGGATCTCTCCACAACTCGTCAGAGAGCTCGTGGGGGTCGTCTGAAGATGCGGCAACACCTGAAATAGCAACAGGGACAGTTGCAGGCTCGCGACCACTGGCCCCTGGGGGCTTGGAGATTCTCACCCAAGTGCCCTCTGAGTTAATTACCACTGGGGGGTATTTAGTGTCAGTGGGCCTAAGGGCTATTGGTCGGGAGCTAAGACTAGGGGTACCTAAGTTACCACCCCTTGCACGGCGCAACACCTCAGTGTCATGGTCTGCAAAAGAACCGTCGGCTCTCGGGATGAGAGTAGCGGGAACTCTTGTTCTAGAACGGCTGGCCGGCTTTGCAGGAGCTGATGCCGCTGGTGATTTATCGATGTTACCACCTGCAACTGTTCGGACCGGATTTGTGCCAGCTCTCTCTCTCGGCCTCCCCCGCTCTGCCCTATCTAGGTCAGCCGCCGATGGCGGTGGGTGAGATGGTGGTGGAGGGATCGCTGTGGCAGGTCTCTCACCTCTTGGCGTTGCAGCTCTTGGTGGCCGCTGCGGAGGGGGTCCTAAAGTTTGGTGGAAATCTCGATGTGGTGGCACCGGCGGTGCTGGATAACTGGCTGGTGATCCTAATCTATTTAAAGGATTATCCTTAGGGGGCTTAGCAACTTTGGGGTCCGATGCTTTAGGCTTAGGCGGTTCAGGCACGGATGCTTCGCCGGATGCTTTAGGATCGGATGCTTGCTCAGCCTTTTCAAGTTTGGGGCGCTTTTCAGCAGCCCCTTCCGTGACACGTGGCGGAGGAACACTGGCTACGGATTGTGTAACCCTTGGAGCGGATTGATGGCCTGCAGGTCGAAGGGATGGCACCCACGGCGGTGGGTGATCAGGTTCCTTGGGTTGAGACACTGGCTTAGGCCTAGCTTTAGCTTTCGGTGGGCCCCTTGGTGATGGAGTGTGGGTTTCTTCAGAGGAACTTACACCCCTAGCTAGTGTTGGGTCAACACCTAAAACTGTAGCTTGCTTGGGTTCAGATGGTAGTTCAGTATTCTGGGTAAACACACTAGCCTTGGCTTTTGCCTTACCTTGTGGCTGTGCACCCCTATAGGTATTATAGTCGTCCCAAACGGATCTAGGTGGATCTGGGTCCCCAAAAGCTTGCAAGTTAATGTGATCCCTATCAGGCAAAACAGTATTTGCAGCTGTATCTGGAGCAAGATGCAATTCACCTTTTCGATAACCGTTGGTAAAGACCCAATTTCTATAAGGGGCAAAGGTATTGGCAAGATGGACTAAGATTTGATTTAGCGTACAATGATTGTAGAGGACTCTAAAGACACGGACAGTCCAGATCAGTTCAGCACTTGCTTCTGAGTGGTGGACGTACCTGAGCCAGAATTCTGCCTCGTTCCAAAGAAAGTCAGCTAGTTTATCAAAGTCGGATTGCCAACGCTGGATTAGTCTCTTGGTCTGAGGCTTCTTACCGCCTCTGGTGCCACGTACACGGGGACCTCTGGACGGCCCTGCAGGAGAATGGCCTGTTTGGACGTGTCCAGATGTTGAGGCGCCTGCGGCAGCCCCTTCCTGCTCAAGAAACGGTGATGTTGGGGGCGGTGGGACTTCGTCCTCTTCCGCTACCCCTCCAAGGTGTTGGACGTATACCGGAGCAAATGTCGAATTAGGATCTGGCTCAACTACGGATGGAGAGCTTCCTACAATCGGATCTGCAGCGGAGTCTGCAACCTCTGCACTAGTTTCTTGGTCAGGATTATTAGAAAAATCAGCTTCTTCTTTTGGAACTAAATTTTTGGGGTTATCACTTTCGAGATTGGTATCTGCTTCAACTAGGCCGGATGCTGCAGCTTGATCGGACGGAACAGTGGGTTCGGCTTCGAGTGCCTCAAATAACTCTTCAGCAGTGACCTCTTCAGGTTTGACTGGGTCGAGCAATGAAAGTGCGTCGAACTTCAAGATGTCGAAGTCCTCCTCGTCGCCTGGGGCGCAACTTGCAGCCCCTCCCACGTCCACCTGGTCAGTTGTCAGCTCGGGTGCGTCTTCAGAGGCGTCTGCCCAGTTAAATCCAGTATTACCTTCAACAGTGACTTCAGCGCTTTCAGCAGCTTCCGCCTCTGCTTCCGGGTTCCCGTCAGCAACCGGTTCGGGAGCGCTCAAAGCAGCTCCTTCCAACAGACCCTCTGGTACCATAAAAGGTGAAACAGGAAATCAGCGAAAAAGTGAAAGGCAGTGAACGAAGTTGCGTGGGGCCTAAGTTACCGACAAGGGAGATTAAGACTTTCCCAGCAAAGGAACACTAAGCCAATACGGCTGATAACCAGAGAAACAGGGGGAAAAACAAGAAACAACCAATTAATCTCCCCTGTCCCATAGATATTGCAAACGCCCCTTTTTGCTATGGGCGCTTGAGCCACGTAATGTCGGGAGGCTACTATGTACCCCGGACCGAATGGTTAAGGGGAACAATTCCTACCTAGACTACAGGCTCTACCTAAGGCTAACGCTTCTAGCTATAGGTTGCGACTATTGTTGGAGTACTGTACAATACTACTTGGAGGGTTGGTCAAATAGCTACTGCATGGTGTGAACTAATACTAGTATATACAGTGGTGGTATAGGGGTCGTAATATTTCTACTATTGTTGGTTTAATTTAGATACGATCGTCAATAGTAGACAATTAATCCACAATTATTGCTACTGATGTCTTTGTGATAAACCCGCGGTTGTTATTGATGTCTATTATCGGCTTTTATCCCATTATATCCGATTACTGATTTCTATTCTTGGTTTTATCATTTGGTTTATCATTATGTTCATCTCAATTGCTTATTCTAATGCTTTTTAAACTTGAAAACAATGCAAAAAAAGGGAAACACATGGAAAATCAAACAGCAAAACTTCAAAAACTGAAAAAAACGGAAGCAAAATAAATGGGGAAAAAAGGAACGTCAAAAAGGGAAAAAATGGAATTGGCCATTTGCATTTTCTTTGCATTTATTTTGCTTTCTAGTTTTGCTTTTATTTTGCTTTTATTTTGCTTTTTTTTGCTTTCAGAAAGGACTGTTGTGGCCGCCCAAATCTCACACTTAATATGTATAAAGAATACTTCTTGTGAGATTTGGGTGTCACAACATTCCCTTCCGATAACTTGTGTTCTTGTGAGATTTGGGTTTGGGTGTCACAACATTCCCTTCCGATAACTTGTGTGTTGATATCTGTTCAAGCCCCAAGGATTAATCTGGATTAATCTGGGACCAAAAAAACCAAAAAAAACAAAAAAACCAAAAAAACCCAAAAAACCAAAAAAAACAATGTTTTCAGGACTACTTGGATCAGGGCTATCTTTAGACTAGTCTCCAAAACATTGTTTTTTTTTGGTTTTTTTTGGTAAATTAATCCAGATTAATCCAGATTAATCCAAGCTAATCTACGATCATCAGATCTATTTAACATTTAAGTACTAACATGTGGTTGGCTAATTTTCTATATTCTCTGGTCATCTGCCTTTATTGGCTTTTAGCGCCGCTCTCTCTGTGTCTGGACTCCTGAAGCAAGTTAATCTAAGATCATCAGATCTATTTAACTACTACTTTCTAACATATGGTTGGCTAATTTTCTATATTCCCTAGTCATCTGCCTTTATTGGCTTTTAGCGTCGCTCTCTCTGTGTCTGGACTCCTGAAGCTATGGCATGTGGTTGGCTAATTTTCTATATTCTCTGGTCATCTGCCTTTATTGGCTTTTAGCGCCGCTCTCTCTGTGTCTGGACTACTGAAGCAAGTTAATCTAAGATCATCAGATCTATTTAACTACTAATTTCCAACATGTGGTTAGCTAATTTTCTATATTCCCTGCTCATCCATCAAATATAGGCCATGTCGTTTGAATCCACAAGTAAGCATTAGCACATGGAAGTTTCCTCAAGTAAGGATCCATCAAATATATACCATATTGTTTGAATCCACAAGTAAAGATTGGCACATAGAAGTTTCTTCAATTAAGGATCCATCAAGTGACCTCCAAACAAAGCCTGAGTACTTTATGCCAGGCGCAGGTTCATGTAAAGATCATATCATTGTCTTTTTACCATTTTGGGACCAAGCATCCATAACATTTGAAACATGCTTCTTTGTTGCAGGCAAAAACCTGGGGATACTTGAAACAGTTTTGGATTTTCCATATACATTTTTCCAATAGTAGCTAGCACTTCAATCTCTATATGTTCACTGACAGTTTCCTCCAAAGATTCTTACTTGAGATTTACATGTGATGCTCTTGGATCTGTACAAATGCTTACTTGTGAATACAAAGAAGTTTATTGTTTGGTTTAAAACCTCTTGACTTGAGATTTACATGTGATGTTCTTGGACCTGTACAGATGTTTACTTGTGAACACAAACAGAAACTTGTATTGTCCTGCCTAAAACATCCTTACTTGAGATTTACATGTGATGTTCTTGGATTTTTGTGGTATATTAGAGCATCTTTACTTGAGATTTACATGTGTAGGGGATGATCCTGGGCCTGTACAGATGTTTCCTTGTGAGCCAAAAGAATCTTTTATGGTTCCTTGAAACCTCTTTACTTGAGATTTACATATGATGATCTTGGATCTTTAGAGATGCTTACTTACTTGTGAACAGAAATAACCTTTTATGATTCTTCAAATCATTTTTGTAAACAAGTGCACTGGGCCTTTGCACTTGCAATTGTTTCAAAGTTTTGGGAAAGGAAACAAGTTGCTGGCATTGCCAGTTTTGATTGCATCACACTATGAATTTTATATGTCCATATTGGTGTCCAAAGGTTTGGGAATCAGTGGAATCAAGTCCAAATGTATAATCAAAATCCTTAAAAACCACATGTCAGCCCTTGAATTTTCATATAAAATTTATATGAAGTTTATATGCAGTTTATATGCAGTTTATATGCAGTTTCAAAACTACATGTAGTTTATATGCAGTTTTGACCAAACTACATGTAGTTTATATGCAGTTTTGAAAACTGCATATAAACTGCATATAAACTACATATAAACTGCATATAAACTGCATACCAAAAATCTACAGATTTTGAATGATTTTGACATGCCTGGAAAGCTGAAAGCTTGAGATTTTGAACTGCTGCTGCAAGAAAATTTGTGATTTTCAAGGATGACAACTTAGAAAGAAACAGTATATATACACATGCAAGACCTTTTAGGCAGACCACTAACTGAACCAAAGATACTTTGATGAAATGAACCTGAGGGCCATTGCTGCTAAAGTTTCAGATCCTTTTCAAAACTTGGTAAAGGCTGCAAATAATGTTTCTCACGAAATAATTTCATATGTGTCCCATGACATTTGTCAAGACTGCCTGGAACTTACCAAATAAAATTGCAAGACATTTGGCTAAACAATGGTTCAAGAGTTATTCATGACTTTTTTGTGTAGGTTTCCCAGTGAAATAGCTCATGGTTAATTAAAAACTTGACAACAATAGTTAAAAAAGAGGCGGCCACAACAGTCCCCTCCCATGAAAAAAAATGAAGCCCACAAACCCGAATGCTCACACGTATGTTAATGGTACAGATGTCAAAACACATGGTTATAGAGTCACGCACAATACCTTTCTGCAATAGTTTATATTTGAACAGTCTTGTACATGTTTCCCTTGTTACCAGTCTGCAGTGTGGGGTGGAAAGTGTAGAGTGTGGAGTGTGAAGTAAGGAGTGTGGAGTGTAAAGTGTGAAGTGGGGAGTGTAGAGTGTGTAAAGTGTAGACTGCGGAGTATAAAGTGTAGAGTGTGGAGTATGGAGTGTAAAGTGTAGAGTGTGGAGTGTGGAGTGTAAAGTGTGGAGTGTAAAGTGTGGAGTGAGGAGTGTAAAGTGGAAAGCGTGGAGTGTAAAGTGTAAAGTGTGGAGTGTAGAGTGTATAGTGTAGAGTGTAAAGCGTAGAGTGGAGTGGAAAGTGTGGAAAAGTGTGGAGTGTGGAGTGTAAAGTGTGGAGTGTAAAGTGTGGGGTGAGGAGTGTAAAGTGTGGAGTGTGGAGTATAAAGTGTGGAGTGTGGAGTGTGGAGTGGAAAGTGTGGAGTGTGAAGTGTGGAGTGTAAAGTGTGGAGTGTGGAGTGAGGAGTGTAAAGTGTGGAGTGTGGAGCGAGGAGTGTAAAGTGTGGAGTGAGGAGTGTAAAGTGTGGAGTGTGGAGCGAGGAGTGTAAAGTGTGGAGTGGGGAGTGCAAAGTGTGGAGTGTGGAGCGAGGAGTGTAAAGTGTGGAGTGTGGGGTGTAAAGTGTGGAGTGTGGAGTGAGGAGTGTAAAGTGTGGAGTGTGGAGTGTAAAGTGTGAAGTGTAAAGTGTGGAGTGTGGAGCGTAAAGTGTAGAGTGTGGAGTCTGGAGTGGAAAGTGTAGAGTGTGGTGTGTAGAGTGTGGAGTGTGGAGTGTAAAGTGAGGAGTGCAAAGTGTGGAGTGTGGAGTGAGGAGTGTAAAGTATAAAGTGTGGAGTGTGGAGTGCACAGTAAAGTGTGGAGTGTGGAGTGCGGAGTGTGGAATGGAAAGTGTAGAGTGTGGAGTGTGGTGTGTAAAGTGGGGAGTGTGGAGTGTAGAGTGTGGAGTGAGGAGTGTAAAGTGTAAAGTGTAAAGTGTGGAGTGTAAAGTCTGGAGTGCGAAATGTGGAGTGGAAAGTGTAGAGTGTGGTGTGTAGAGCGTGGAGTGTAAAATGTAAAGTGTGGAGTGTAGAGTGTAAAGTGTAGAGTGTGGAGTGTGGAGTGGAAAGTGTGGAGTGTGAAGTGTGGAGTGTAAAGTAAGGAGTGTGTGGTGTAAAGCGTGGAGTGTGGAGTGTAAAGTGTAGAGTGTGGAGTGTGGAGTGTAAAGTGTAGAGTGAGGAGTGAGGAGTGGAAAGTCTAGAGTGTGATTTAAAGTGTGGAGTGTGGAGTGTAAAGTCTCAGGTGAGGAGTGAGGAGTGTAAAGTGTGGAGTGAGGAGTGTAAAGTATGGAGTGTGGAGTGTGGAGTGGAAAGTGTGGAGTGTGAAGTGTGGAGTGTAAAGTAAGGAGTGTGTAGTGTAAAGTGTGGAGTGTGGAGTGTAAAGTGTAGAGTGTGGAGTGTGGAGTGTAAAGTGTAGAGTGAGGAGTGAGGAGTGGAAAGTGTAGAGTGTAGTGTAAGGTGTGGAGTGTGGAGTGTAAAGTCTCAGGTGAGGAGTGAGGAGTCTAAAGTGCAAAGTGTAAAGGGTGGAGTGTAAAGTGTAGAGTGTGGGGTCTAAAGTGTAAATTGTGGAGTGTGTGTAAAGTGTAGAGTGTGGAGTGCGGAGCTTCCCCCATAGACACGGCGACACCACAGGAAAACCAGAGACTCAAGACGAGACACGTGGGTGCAAAAAAACGAGCATTTCGTGCGAGACTTCCTCCAATTTTGATATTTTCCACACGTTATCAAACAGGTTGGAATGTCACAAAGTGTCACGCCTGCCACGCAAAACGACATGACAACCTGCTTGGAAACATTCGAAAAGGACATGTTTTCCAGCTTCCCCCATAGACACGGCGACGCCACAGGAAAACCAGCGACTCGAGACAAGACACGTGGATGCAGAAAAACCAGCATTTCGTACGAGAATTCCTCCAATTTTGACATTTTTGACACATTATCAAACAGGTTGGAATGTCACAAAGTGCCACGCCTGCCACGCAAAACGACATGACAACTTCCTTGGAAACCTTTGAAAAGGAGGGGTTTTGCGGCTTCCCCCATAGACACGGCGAAGCCACAGGAAAACCAGAGACTCGAGGCGAGAGACGTGGGAGCACCAAAACGATCATTTCGTACGAAACTTCCTCCAATTTTCACAGCTGGCAACATGACAAAAGGACAAGTTTTGCAGCTTCCCCCATAGACACGGCGAGGCCACGGGAAAACCAGAGACGCGAGACGAGACAGGTGGGAACACCAAAACGAGCATTTCGTGCGAGACTTCCTGCAATTTTCACACTTTGTAGCTGCAAAATCGACGTTTTCCTACGAGTTTTCCTTAGAACCTGAAAATTTGCAACCTCAAAATCGATGTTTCGTGCGAGGCTTCCGTCAATTTTCAGCACATCGCACAAAATGCCACGCCTGCCACGGAATTTGCACCTTGTCGCCACTTGACGCAGCCCTGCCAATGCAATTTGCAAAAAACACGCAGCACGACACGTCTAAGGTGCTGCTCCTGCCACGAAAAATGACGATGGACACGTCCAAAGTGATGCGCCTGCCACGAAAACTGCAACACATCTTCTGAAAACGTCACAAAAGTATTGCGCCTGCCACGCAAAACGACTTTCGACACGTTGCAGAACACGTCTGAATGTCACGAAGTGCCACGCCTGCCACGCGAAACGAAGCAACGACACGTCTGAAACCTCCACCTCTGCAGAACTTCCCATAGGCACGGCCATACGGAGTTCGTACGAACGGTTGCGGACGGTTGCGAACGGTTGCGGACGCGGACGCAACGTCGAGCGAACACACCCTCAACCCCCAGACCCCCAGAGTGAAACGGAAACCCTTGCTACGCATTCGGGAAAAACCCTCATGGCTTTTACCTAGGCAGGTCTCGGAGACAACCACGGCAATCCATCTTAGGCGAAGCAAAGCAACGAGTTTCCGGTCGCAAGCAATCGGCTCACCAGTCTGCGGATCCTTGTGATCAATGCTGCAGCATGTGCACCTCAGAACAATGCCCTGAAAATCCTGAAACTTGATCAAACGTGGATTTGGATGGATTTGGCACAACTGTCTTGATGTTGTCTCATGACCGCCGAGTCACTTGGAATCTTGAATCTTGAAGGTATGGAGTTGCTGTGGCAAGCGTTGGATGTCAGTCATCATCCAAAGACCCAGCCAGTGGTATACTGGCAAAACCACTGCCCCCAAAATGGTCAGGACCAGGAAGAATGAGGTCACCTCTCTAATGTTGTCTTGAACAGCCGAAGCAGAGTTTAGAATTTTCAATGTCACCCGACAGAGCTGCCACGTCAAGTTCAAGTGCACCAGCAGCACCACCATCTTCACAGGCATGATCCGTACACCTGGTGTGTCTGATCTAGGAAACTTCGCCGGCAGAAACTTTCATTGACATGATGGGAAAACGATGTCTCCTCCTCTCTCTCCCTCTCTCCCCCTCTTTCCCTCTCTCCCTTTCTGGCTCTGCTGTCTCAATGTGTCTGTCATCCCTTGCAGGTTCTTGCGATTTCTGCGCAAGAAAAATTGCACCAAACCCTGCCTACATCCTGCTCTCGAAGAAATGAAACCAGCTCAAACGTGCACCAAAGCCTCTGAAGTGACACTCCACTGCAGATCTAGGCACAGCTACTAAGGACTGTGCATACTCTGATCATCAACATTTACCCTCTGCTAATTTGACAAAAACTAGGCTCTTGCCATCTCTTGCCTATGACATATATGAGGGCGACAAGTTCATAGACTGCCAGTTCGACTATCTTGAACTCTACGCACTTGGCAAAGAATACACTGATATCGAACTTAGTAGATCAAGTGAAATGCAGGTGAAACGACAAGGAAAAATAGGTGGTGGGTGCGAGTCAATCCGCACGGTCCAGACAACTAAGAAATCTGGACCAACCAAAGGAGGAAGAAGCAGGCGAGCCTCTGGAAGTACTGCGGCGACCACAGAATCAAGAGCGACCTGAACTGGCTTTGCAAGCCGCACCAAACAAGCAACCCTCGGAATGGCAAATTCAAATCCTTTCAATTTTTTTTCCTGGAAAAGGGCGATAATGTGGCCAATGCATGCCAATGCAATGATGCACTTGGGTTTATCAATGGATATACCGGGTATACCCGGTATATCCCCATTAGGGGTAGAACCCCAATTGCATTCTTCCTGCGCCTGCTTTACTCTTGCGTGAAGCACGTCAAATATTCCAAATAAAGAAACCAATACAAAGAATTGAAATGACGTCCTCTCGGATACCCACCACACCCAACTCCATAGTTCTTGGCGACCACCACCATTGGAAAAATATTCCCCAACGAGTGTGAACAAAGGCAGCTGGATGGACTTGTTGTCATGTTGGTCATGTTATCATATTTCATCCCACAATGTGTTTTGAGTGAGCATTAAATTAAAGAATGATATGTGTCAAGTAGGGGTGAGCCTCATCCACCAACCTCTATTTGAAACGTGTTGTTGCACAGTCCTAGTGTGTTTTCACCTCTACTTGTTGTATGCTGTGGCTCAAGAAATAGTGCGTATTGCAGGTTGTTATTTGGTGGTTGGTAGTGGCTAGTTAACCGTTTCTACAGGTTATCAGCCGTATCGCCAAGCGATCGCTGGTTTCCTTTGTTTCACACTTTTCGTTCTCCTCTGACTTTCGCCATGTCTACACCCCCAGCGCTTCCTGCCCCGGGTGGGAACGCCTCGGCTGCTTTGACTTTGACGAATGTCACGCAACCGGAGGAGGTGGTGATCCACTCAGGCGCGGCTACAACTGAAGGGGATATGAGTTACCTGGATGAAGAGTTTGACCCATGCCGTCAAGATCCACGCAGGAATATGCCAGGTGTCTTGGATTCAAACATTGACATCAGCCAACTCAACACCATCAATTTCAATAGTGTTGATCAACGTACCGCCCACGTGGCAGTGGTACAACAAGGTCTTGATCCAAACCTGGCGAATCAACTTATGGCTGCTCAACAGCAGGCATTGCAGAGTGAGGCAAACGTACGTCACTCTGAGGTCATGGAACGTCAACGAATGGAGCTTGTGAGTGAAGCTCGAGATCAACTTGCAAGCATTGAACAGCAGGCAGCCGACGAAATTTCCAGGAAGAACCTTTTGTTGAACGAGCAAGCCGCCCAAGCGATGAGCGAGCAGAAATCTGCTCAACTGCAAGTCAGCGCGCAGGATCATCGCATCAGGGAACTGAGTGCCGAACTGACCCATGTAGTCAACAGTGCAAGTATCTTGACATCGTCTGCGGAGAAGTCCAACGCTGATCTGCAGGCGGCCCGTTCGGAACTTGCTGAGTATCGCACTCAGATTGATGCAATGAATCAACATGCTTTGAACATGCAGAAGCTGGCCGAGTCTCAAAAGAAGGATTTCGAGGAAGAGATTGAGAAACTTCGAAAGGAGCAGAAAGAGCTCATTCGGAACCTGAAGTCTCAACCTCTGGAGGGAACTCCTGGACTCATGATTCATTATGGACCCGGAAGACCCGTTCCACAAGCCTCGAAACCTACAAGTCCTATCATTGAGGAGTTGGCATCGGGAAGCAAGAAGCCTCAGCATTCATCTGATGCAGATGATGAGCATTTCCTGGCAGAACCTTCGAAGCCGCCAGGACTTCCTGGTGGTGGACCTCCGGGAGATGACGACGAGGACGATGACTTCAATGACAAAAGAAATCACAAGAACAAGAAGGCCGACAAGAAGAAAGATCGCAAGACCAGTCGTGGCAGATCAAGACGACGACATCGTAGAGATCCTTCACCGTCACCTTCTTCATCTTCATCCCCTACCACGTCCAGTTCGGATTCTGAGAGTTCCTTTGCACGAAAGGTCAAGAGGGCCTTAGAGCGTTCTAGGACTACTGATCATAAGGCCAAAGAGTCTGATAGGATCCTAGTTCCTAAGTTCCCTCAACCCGAAAATTATAGGAATTGGAGAATCCGAGTCAGGGATGCCATAATTGCGGCTTCTGCCAAACCCGACCTAGCTTTTCAGTGGGTTGAAGAAGTTTTCAGGACAGACCAGTCTGTTGATGCTTTGAAGGACTCAGGCAAATTCGCGACCCTTGACGCAAAGCTCATGTCTTCGCTCACTAACATCTGCGAAGGGGACTTTGCACGGCAACTTGACATCTTTAAGGAAGAACAAGCCAAGTCAGGGACACCAGCTAGAGGACGTCAAGCACTGCTCATGATTCATAAGCATTTCAGCACAAGTAGGAAACATGGTGCAGTATACGACATCGAGGACCTCATGGCTGTTACCTTAGTCAATGATGATCTCAGAGGTTTCATCACCCGATGGGACGCTGTGATCGCTGGAATGACTTCCGAGCCTGACATGATGTGGAAGCAAGCATACTTTCACAATGCCATCAAGAATTTCAAGCCTCTCTCTCATGATCTGGCTGTGTACGATCGCACACCGGAGGGGGAACCCAACCGCTCTTATGATTTTCTCATGAAAGCTGCAAGGGATTACCTTGAGAGAAGACGTCTTGAGAAGATGCGCCAGGCTACCAAGAAGTCTGTTTCTGGCAAAAGAGACGCTACGCCAGCTCCCACTCGACCGCCATCTGCGGGAAAGCCCACTGGCATTTGCTATGACTTCCAGGCTGGCAAGTGTACCAGGGGAAAGGATTGCCGATATAAACATGAAAAGTCAGACAAAGGAAAAGGCGGAGGTAAGAAAGGCAAGTCCAGGTCCAAGTCAAGAGGCACTAGTCGGTCTTTGTCTCCAGGATCTAGGAACCAAGTTTGCAAGTTTTGGAAGGCAGGTAAGTGTCAACGAGGTAATGACTGTGCTTTCCAACACCCACCGAAGCCTGCAGCTGCATCTACTAAAGATGACAAGCGTGGAAAGAGCCAGAAAAAGAAGAAGAAGAACAAAAAGAAGGGCGATCGCTCCAGATCGTCAAGTCGAGGTTCCAATTCCTCGAAGGGCTCACAGAGTCTCAAGGACAAAGGGGGAAAACCATCTTCCTCTGGCTCAGCTGCAGTTTGCCTGATGCGCGCTCTGATGATGGTCGCAGTCGTCAACCCTTCGACCAGCACTCATCGCGTGCCGGAAGGCATCGCCTCTCCGCTTGTTTCAGCCAGCATTTTGCCATGCCAGTTACACCCAATCGCACTGTCTCATTTGGGGGCAGCGATGAAATCTTCGAAGTTCCCATTGAGCAAAATTGTAATTTGCACCCGTGCCAAGCCAAACAACGAACTTTCAATCCGGTTCGCATCACCAAGGACGATCATACTCGTAAAGATACGATCGAAGCACGAGAAAGTGATGCAATACTTGCAGCACAGATGTTGCAATCAGCTGTCTTTCGGGAGTTGCATGGTAAGCTTTGCAAATGCAGCTTTGAATGTGACAGTGATATCGGCTGTCGCCACTGCATCCGTTCCGATTTGAATGCATTGCCAGGACACATGCCATCTCAGCAGCGTAATGCATCTGCCGAGATTGCATGGATCGCCGACACCGGTAGTGCACAGGACTTAGTTTGCAGCAAGATGATTCCCGATGACATTGTGTATCACTTTCATGAACCCCTTGAATTAATCACTGCAAATGGTTCCCAATCAGCTGATCAACAAGCTTCTGTTCATATTGATTGCATCGACAAAGAAGTTCATCCATATGTTCTTCCTGATACCCCGGCTGTAATATCGGTAGGGATGAGATGTATTCAAGATGGATGGGATTTTGTTTGGAAAAGCTTTAGTCGCCCATATTTCAAGAAGAAAGACGGAACAAAGATCAAACTTGAAGTCAAGGATTTTGTTCCTTATTTACCATCCAGAGATGGCCAGGTACCCGCTGCAGTAGGAATTCCGTTTTCGTGGAACTCCGCTGCCGGAAACGGCAAGCCTATCATCTCACCTGTTCGAAGGTCTCGCATGTCAGCTGTCGGCACTGAGTCCGAGGACGAAGTCGAAGAGGTTGAAGAACCTTATGAAGCTTCCATCGCAGATGACGATGAAATCCTTGGACGTGGTGACGATAGTCTCGAGGAGTTCTTTCCTGGTGAACTAGCACCGGGACCTCCAGCAGCCATGACGCCCGACGTTGTTGAGGGTTCGGAAGAGGAAGCCGAAGCTCCCGAAGAACCGGTTGACGGTCGACTCCAATTGCCTGAACCTCAACCCATCGATCGTGGTGAAGCTGCACTTCGAGAAGAGGCCAGGACCCTTAGGCACATGATGACACACACCCCAAAGAACCCCTTTTGCGAAACATGCAAATGTGCAAAGATGTACAAACCAACCAAACGTAGTAAAGGGGAGTCTTTGACCGTGGAATCCAACAAGTTTGGGGATCACATCACTGGGGATCATCTTGTGACTAGGGACGCCAACGAACAATCTATTGATGGTGACAGGGTTGCTATGGTCATGAAAGATGTCGCTACGAATTTTCGTTGGATTTATCCTTCAGCGAGAAGTCATGCCAAAGATTGTGTTTTAGCTTTTAGACATTTTATTGCACCTGGGGAAGAAGTCGGAGTGTTTTATTCCGATGCAGCACCATCCATCAAGCTCGCTTGTCGGGAAGTTGGATGGAGACAGAACACTAGTGTTGCTTGTGTCTCTAAGTCGAACGCAGTCGCCGAGAGGAATCTCAGGTCCGTACTTGAAGGGACTAGAGTAAACCTTGAACAGGCAGGGCTTCACCATTCTTATTGGAGTTATGCTGCACGAAATTGGTGTATGGCACACAACATCCAGGACCACCCTGAAATCTTGTCTCCTTGGGAGCTGCGTTTTGGGGAAAAGTTTAAGGGACCCAACATTCCTTTTGGGGCTCGCATTGACCACTGGACTGGACCAAAACTTAAACCCAAGAAAGACCTGCGTTTTGATCCCACTTCAAACCCAGGTATCTTTTTGGGACATGCCATGCAACCAGGTTTTGTTTGGAGAAACAACTTCTTGTGGCATCATTGAAGGACCTCATGGAAAAGGAATTCAACGAATCAGTTCAAGTCGTTCGTGTCAACCAACTCACCGTACCTGATGGACCGTGCGTTTATCCTTTGAAAGGTAGATATAAGGCCATTAGGGAAGGTTTGTATGAGTCTCTTAGCCTTGATGCTCCACCAGACCCAAAGAAGATGGACGCTCAAACAATCGAAGACTTGGTTGCTCCAAGGAAAGCTGTTGAGCCAGGACCGGTGGAGGGCGAAGAGGAGTTTGAACAATTGATGCGTGAAGCTGGACTTGAATCTGATGACATCGAAGTCATTGACCCCAAAACTGGCAAGTCAGAATTTATCTCAAAGGATGACCCTTCATACTACGATGCTAGTGGTTTTAAGGGAAGACGATATAAGGGTTCCTCCAAACCAAAGGACATTCCAACATTTCTTTGGCGGGGGGCCTCCAAAGCGGCTAGAGAAAGGGCCAAACGTGAAGCCTTGTTGAAAAAGGCGGCTGAAAAGCATGATGCAGCAGTTGCCAAAGAACGTAAGTATAACAGGGTCATAGATCGTTTTGCCACTTCAGCTGTCAAAGAATCCAAGAGTGACGAACCATCAGATGATTTCATTCCCGCAATGCCAGTTACCTGTAATCCGGGGGGCTCGCATGGTGGAAACCATTGCCATCGAGACAAACTCAAGGATCAATCAGAGCTCATGTGCTTTCATTTTTCCAATGCACTCGTGGCAAGACCTGTTGGACAGAAGGAGATCAACAATACTTCTGCTGCCCAAGCTGCACTCGATAAGGAATGGAATAACCTTACTAGTAAGGGTGCATGGGATTATTCCACTGTTAGGGAATGGGACGATGTTTCAAGGGAAGCCGTCAAGAACAAAACTAAAGTTCACGTAGGCAAGATCTTCGAGATTTGTGTCGAAAAGGGAAGTGAGCTACCGCAGGGTGACCCCATGCGCAAGTTTAAGGGTCGCACCGTGTTTCAAGGAAACAACGTGAAGGACGAAGCGGCTGATGTCGCTTTGTTCGCGGAGCTCGGAAGTTCACCGGCCAACATGGAGGCAGGAAAAGCATTGGATGCTTATGGCTCCATGCCGGGGAACCGGACATCACAAGGTGATGGTAAGCAAGCTTACACCCAAGCATTGATGCAAAGAATTTTAACTTGGATCAGATTACCAAGAAATCGTTGGCCGAAGGAATGGATTGGTGTATACAAAGATCCGGTTGTACTTCTTATTTTGGCACTGTATGGTCACCCTGATTCGGGGGGTCTATGGCAACGTCATTGTGAGAAAGCTCTTTATGCAGTCGGATTTCACCCACTCTACCCCGAATGTTGGCCTTCAATGTTTTGGCATCCTAAATTGAAGTTGTTACTTGGTGTATACGTGGATGACTTCAAGATGTCAGGACCTTCCAAGAACATTGATGAAGGGTGGAAACTTATTGCTTCTCAAATCGACATGGATACTCCAGAAGACGCCGGCAGATACCTTGGATGTGAACATGTTTTCAAACAGAACGTCAAACTAGATGTAAGCGCTCATCCTTTTGCTCATGTCTTCGATGCCAGCATCCCAGACCCTTCTAGTAAGCCAGCCAGTCCGGCCCGCCGAACAAAGGACCACTGGAAGCACATGCCAGAGCTTGGAGTTTGTGTTCATCATCACCTGCAACCTCGCAAGAAGTTCACCGGCTAACCGTGTGTGAACCTTGCCAAACTCAAAATGAACCCAAAGAGTATGTTCATGATATGGAATCTCAAAACCCAACTGGACTTCCATTTTGGTGGACGGGATCAACCTACTTCGTGGACAAGTCTATCCAAGAACCCTCAAAAGTTTTGGCAGCTGCTAAGAAGATAAGAGACAAATCGGGAGCAAAGAAAGCGGCTAGGGCACAGGGATTTACTTTTCTTGATGAACTTGAGCAACAAAAATCCAAGTGCATGACAAAGAATGTCAATACGGTCGAGTATGACATGCGACAATTCTTACAACAGTGTATTGACCGCTACGTTGAACTAGCAGGACCCAATGTGAAGTTCAAGAAAGTTTCGACTCCTTTCCCAGATGACAAAATTGCACGTCCGATCATGGACGAAGCAGAAGCTCGGGGGGAACTCCAGCCTATAGCATCATGTGTGTTGATGAAAGTGTTGTTTGCAGCACGAATGGCTCGGTTTGATCTCCTCCGTGCTACTCAGGGATTAGCAAGTAGGGTTACAAAGTGGTCACCCGATTGCGACAAAAGTCTTCATCGATTAATGTGTTACATACACACAACCCTTGATCGAACAATGGTAGGTTTCGTTGGGGATCCACCTGAGGCTTGCAAAACATGGTTATTTGCAGATTCAGATCATGCTGGGGAACATGACAACCGTTCAACAAGTGGTTGCCTCCTTGCTTTAGTAGGACCAAATACGTTCTATCCACTCACAGCTTTTTCAAAGAAGCAGACTTCAACGGCTATGTCATCGACAGAGGCTGAAGTCACTGCGGCGAACCTTGCTTTGCGTGCTGTTGGATTACCTTCCTCCTGCCTGTGGTCAGTCATACGTCACGCGGGGGGAGATAGCACTCAACAAAAGCAATCCCGCAGAGTGGAAACTCGTGCCAAAAACCCCAAAAACACAAAAGATGACTATTGGGAGCACGTTCCATTCACCAACCAAGTTACCAGAGTTCATGTCAAACCCCGGAATAAACTGTATAACCCAATTGATTCGGATTGTCCAGTGAACCTTCAGGGATTGGCAAGGCAAAGGTACACAATCATGAAAACCAAAACTGGTGATGTTGAATTTGATTTGACATGGGACTGGACGACTCCTGATGCTGATGTTGTCAATGATTTTGAATGGACTGGGAAAACTATCTTCAGAATTCCTGGACCGAATGAAGTTGACTACGGGGTTGAGTCACGGGAGATCAGATCAGCTTTAACTGATTTCAAGTATATTGGATCTGAAAAGCGGGGGGATGAAAGTGTGTACATGGCAGGATCCGGTAGTCTTGAGGTCATTTTCCTTGAGGACAACCAAGCAACCATACGGATTCTTGAGAGTGGAAGGTCACCGTCATTTAGGCACACTGACAAAACCCAAAGATTGAATTTATCATGGTTGTCAGAACAATTCAAACGAAAACATTTCAAACTTGTCTATGTTGGTTCATCGCTTCAAGCGGCAGACATCCTCACCAAGCCTTTTACCAACTCTGAGAAGTGGGAATCAGCTCTGCGACTGATGGGTATTTCATCTCAGCCCCTTCCGCGGAAGGAGCAACAAAAGATGAAAGCCTGCGCAGGGGAACCTGCACCTTCAACAGTGTCGGGATCTCAGCAACGCGCAGGGGAACCTGCTTGCCCTTCAGTGGCATCTCATAGCAGGGTACTTATCGAATTTTGTTGTGGACCTGATTCAAAGCTTGGTGATCGTTCAAGGAAACATTCAAAAGATTGTTATGTCATCAGATGCACGGAAGAGAGAGATGTTACATCTAGATCGAACAGAATGGACATCAGAAACGAAGTTGTACAAGCTATCGAGAGTTCAGTTGTTCAGCCCTGTCCTGTTTTGATTTGGATCAGCATTCCCTGCACTGGTGGCACAACATGGTCATATGTGAACTTGCAACACGAATCGGCCAAACTCAAAGTTGAATATCATCGACATGTTTTTGAGAAGATATGGTCATCTATGGTCGATTTTCTCAATCTTATTCGTCATTTAAGTCCAAAGATTGCGTTTGAATGGCCAGCCCATTGCATTTATTGGAAGTTTGACCGAGTTGAAAAGTTTTGTGTGAAACATCAACTCATTAGAGTCACATTTGATGGATGCATGGTTGGTATTGTCAACAAAGAAGGTGAACCTATCAAGAAACCATGGGCTATTCAGACCGATTGTGATTCGACTGTCACTGCTTTTGATGGATTGTCATGTGACGGTAGTCATAACCATGTCCAAGGCAGAGGTCATGACTTGAAGGAAACCGAATCATATTCTTTTCAGATGACGGACATGATCCATCGAGCTTTCATTGCAGCGACCAGCTCAAAACCCGAACTGACGACTTCGATTGCACTCTGCGCTGTTTCGCTTTCTACATCATCATCTACCATGGCCTACTTCCGTCGATTTCCAAAAGGTGAGGTCGAAGAGGCAGATTATTCCGCTGCTGCGGATGCTGCTGGAATTCGACCCGGGGAACCGGAGTCCACTGCTGAAGATGTGACTTTGGGGCCCAACGGAAAGGCGTGGTATGCGTTGACTGGGAGCATTTTTGGCTCTGTCACGCAGTGTCGTGTGGTAAACGAAGCCGATGTCATTTCGGATTTGACGTCCATCATGGGGAACACTGACCATTCGCTGTTGGCCAAAGGCTACCTTCGAGACGTCAGCCCGGAAGACGCGAAGCTCCTCGACGGCGTTTCAAGCTTCTCACTCAGAGGCATGATGTGCCCAGGGGAACCTGAGGCCAATTTCATTTTTGCCGGAGATTCTTCGATGGCACTTGTGGACATGGTCGACGGGTACGCTTCCACGCGCAGGAACATCGGCGAGTACATCAAGGAGAAGCCGGACCTCCTCCCACCAGGCCGCAGAACGGTCTGGCACTATCTCAAATGGGGTCGTGGGCTGCCTGACATCATCAAGGGCGTTGGGCACTCTCTTAAATGTCTGCAGCGGAGGGGAACCTCTCGCCCAGCTGCCATTGTCATCTCTTACGCTGGCAACGACATTTTTGGCAACTACGGCTTCCTCCACTGCGATTGGCTCGACAAGGAAATGGCATGTTACTCACAGAAGCGCCGGGACGCAGCAAACGATCTCATGGAGGAAAGGGTCAATACCCATTTCTCCGCCCTCAATGACCTCGTGAAGCTGACAACGCGCGCCGACGTTGGGAACATCGTCCTTGTACGGCCGAGGGTACGGGTTGCACCCCGACTACGACCGTCAAATGATTCGAGAAGCCGAGGCATTGAGGAAACGCGGACTTTGCGTCCTCGATGCCACGTCGCTCATCAAATGTACGACACGATATGACGGTCAGCACATGGAGAATTCGGAGCACAACCGCCTCCAGTGCATTCGGTTCTACTCTGAGGCGGGCGCTTTGGGATATCATCTCTTTCGACTTCGGTCGTGCAAGCCATTGATCGAGATGGCGGAGATGAAGAAGCGCCGCGAGGAATCGTTGGCCAACCCGCTTCCGGAAAACAACCCGGAGTGGGAAGAAATGGAGGAAGTGATGGTCTCCATGGACGTGGACGGTTGGGAAATCTATGTGAAGGAGACTCGACCCAAGGGGCAACGACTTCCCAATGAAGTCGATCCTGAACGTGCACAGATCCAGCAGGCTCCTACGGTGCAGGATGATGCCGCTGCGGCCTCATCGAACTGGCAGCTCTTGGAGTCCGTGGATGCTGCACTGCCGGGGGAACCCGGGCACTTTGAACCACATGAGGTCAAAGAGCCGGAGATGGATGGTGAGCTCATCGACGCCATCCTCAAGCCCTTTTTGGATCGATTGCCTGGTGTTTCCGATGAGCGCGACATTGACGAGCCGGACGCTGACGAGGAGATTGTCTTCAGGGACCCCATTGTCGGCGGCTCAGCATCGATGTTTAGCCAGCGGAAGCTGCGCTCCCATCTGATGAACAAGATCCATGCTGTGGACTTCAGATTGGATGGTTCTGGCGTAGTGAACATCTTGGATACCGACGTCACACGTGATCCTGCCAAGCTCGAACTTCGGCAGGAGTCCATGCAGCAAACCGAAGATGGGGCAATCATCATTCGTCGCTTCGATTTGACGGATGAGGAGAAGCACCGTCAGATGGAACGTGAGATCTTTGAGGAGCCCAAGTCCGCCGAGGAGAAACTTCGCGCGGGTGACCCTGCTGCCTCTCTCCAGATTGTGTCGAAGGCCAAGTCGAAGGCGGCTTCCACATCGGAAGCGGCATCGTCATCGAGCGGCATCGCACAGGTGATTGGAGATACGGTCAGCCAATTCATCAAGCCGAAGATGAAGGATCAGGCCACCATGATTCAGTTCAAGCCTGCCCCTCGGCTCCCCAAGATTTCAACGGCGACGGGAACGTCTCCCATGGCGTCCCCAAAGCCCAGTCCGCCGCCAACTCCAAAGAGTGCAACTGGATTCCCCAAGCCGGAGCCACCTGCACTCCCAGCGGAAGCTGCGGACCATCCTATGCCCAAAGCATTGCCTTTCAAGGCACCACCACCGACGTTGACAACAACCTCACCAAGGGCACCTCCTCAGAAGTCATCGGCACCAGCCGCTGCGCCTTCGACGGAGCCTGCCCCGAAGATTGCCAAGAAGGAGCCGCCCATGGCAAGTGCTCCTCCCCCGGGAACGGGTGGACCTCAGCCTCCGGCTGAACCGCCCTTGCGACCATCGGGATACCCCAAATGGTACTTTTTCTCACCGGGAACGGGCGAGCGCAGGGAGTTCACCATCAGGTGCACAGAACTGCCTGGCCTTCGAGATCTTGGACATCTGAACTACGACGACTTCAAGTTCTCCAAGCGGGTCACTGGGTTGTTGCGCGGCTACGACCACAAGTTTTTGGAACCCCACCATCGTCACATTCCTCCGGAATTCGATGATGAGCTCTACCTCAACTTCGAGAGCATGTACAGCTACTTGAGGAAGAGGTACAGGGCCCAGCTCTCAAAGCAGGATCTCTACTTGATCCTCAGGACACAGGACAGGTTCATGTGTCGCATTGAAGCTGGAATTGTCGGGGAACTGACAACTTTGGACATGCCGTATCGCATCACGCATGTGAAGGCCTGCCAAGGTCATGACCAATCCCTCATCGACAAGGTGGGAACGGCTCCATTGGTCAAGCAAATCATCTCGCTTGACTACCAGTTCACGGTGGAGGATGTGAAGAAGGGATTCTACCCAAGGGTCCCTATTTATCCCCACCTGGCGGAAGCCGAGGTCCCAGAAGAGTTTAGGGTGATCTACCATTACACTTCATGGGACTCCCTCCAGCAGATCATTTGCACGGGAATTTTTCCTGGGGCTACGTCTTGCAAGGGTCATGTGTATATGACCCGCCATGCGCCTTGGGAAATTGAAGGCAAGGATCCTGGTGTCAGGACGAACCGACCGCTGTGCATCGCGATCGACACCGATTGCGCTCTGCACTATGGTCTTCGCCTGGTGGAAACCTTGGCCGGTGCAATCATCTCAGAGGACTGGGTGCCCAATCATTGCCTCATCTACGCATTCGATTGCGAGAAGTCGCAATACCTTTGGGCCAACCATGGCTACAACGGGGTGAAGAAGTACCTTCGGCAGAAGGCCTCCGAGAACGCTCTTGTTTGGGAAGAGAACGAGGCTCGGAAGGGCACTCCCGCATACGAGGAACTTGAAAGGTACGAGTGTTCGGACTTGGAAACATTGAAGATGATGTTTGTGAATGAGTATGACCAGTGGAAGGACGTCATCACGTTGCGCCGTCCACTCATTTACAAAGAAGTTCCGACACCTTACCCTGTCGTCGATGAATTGCTGCCAAAGACCAGGCAGCGGCCGCTCAACTTCACCAACCTTCTCTGTGTGGCGCGAAAGCCAACTGTGACGGCTGCTGGCTTCGACATCTCCCCTGACAACGCGCGGGAACGCCGTTCTGATCGATTCGATCAGGAGGCATTTGACCCTTCCGCGGAGGGGAACCTCACGCGCTGGCGGTATGTATCTATGCTGGCTATGCCAGAATTGACATGCCCCCGGTGCAGGAAGATTTTTCCTGAGGGGATGTTGGTGTGCCTCGCATGCGGCTTGTCCTTGGCGACTATGTCTGACATGCGCCGCGCATGCCAGGTGTTCCGTCTGGAGGAGCTCGCCGAGAAGCTCGGTTTCGAGCTCACCCTGGACTTGCTGGGCGATGACGATGTGGCAGGCACCACCCAAGGTGCCAAGCAGATCAGATCTGCTGCTGCTGTCCTCAAAAATCATGCCCGTTCATATATGAAACAGGCACGAAAGGCGGGGATGACATTGCTCCAGCGTCTGGGAACGGACGCCCACTACGCCTTTAACTGTGCGGTCCAAGACCTTACACCGAAGTGTATGCATTGGATTACAGTCCTCGGCAACGTGGTGCTCCCCAACATCAAGCGCACGCGGGAGGAGATCCGAACTGGAAAGATTCGGCAGTATAAAGCGCGTATGTGCCTGGTCGCATACGAAGAGGAGCAGATGAAGACGATCGTCGTTGACGATCATGTACTCATCTGGTACAGGAACCGCTTTTACAGAGCCAACCAGTTCGCTGCCGCTTATGCCTTGATCCCAGTGGCTGACCGATTCGAGGTCCTGAGCGTCGCCAACACGACGTTCCAATCCCTCGCCCTGTCCAAGCAGGATGTGTATGCCGACATTCTCAGCTATGTCGATGACATCTTGCGCCCCCTCACGGAGGCAAAGGACACGGAAGGCGGAAGCCGACCCCTGCCTGCTACCAAGCAGCAGAACCCAGATGTCACCAGGTCTTCGCGTCCTGGGTATGGATCACATCAGGGACCCACGCACGGCTACAGTCAACAGGAATGGAATGATTTCTACAACCAGTGGACTGACCAAGAGTGGGAGGATTGGCGCCGTCGAAATCAAGGCCACCAATACAGGGATCGACGTTGGTCTGGCTATCGCTGAGGCACCGCGGAGGGGAACCTCTCGCCTGGTGGATTCATCTTCATCTGAGGCGGGATAGTTTCTTTCAATGAGAGGTGTCGCACAGCGGAAGCTGTTGCCTTTTCGGATTTAATCCGGTTAGGTGACTAGCTTCATTTTTTGCACTGGTGGGTGAGCGATTCCACCAACATTTCAAACACAAGTGTGCTAAGTCGGAATTTTTGCCAACTCATTCAAGTTCACAAAATTTCCATTAACGCTTTGAATGCATATAATTTGAAGCAGGCATTTGGCACTCATTTCATTCTTGCCATGATTCCTTCTTGCTGAGCACACGGCTGGTAGTTGCATGTACCGCAGAGCGGAAGCTCTTGCCTTGCGAAGATAAGGCAGCTTTGAAGCATTTCTAAAGGCTTCCCTGCGGGTTCACACCAAAACTGAATTCAGCTTTTTGCCATTAATTCATATCGCTTTGCTTTGGCAAGCTCCTGGGCGACCACAAGAACTTTTGTTGCCGCGTGGAAACGCGGGCCTATGTAACGGGCCAAGACCTTTTTCCACATTGCATGTTCGACAACAAGCCCAGTCGAGCCTAAAATAAAGCTGAATGCATTCGACCGAATTGATATGCACTGCATCCGTCTTTCGCACAACTTGATGTTAGATTGAATGGATCGCAATCGCTGTTGCACATGTTTGTCATTGATGCATACCTGAGGTGAAAGCACAATGGACGAAGAAAGGATAGGCCGTGGACGGGTTTTTGGTTTGGTTGTTGTTGTTGTGTTTTCTAACTTGTTTTAACATAATGGCATCCCTTACTAGTCTATACATAGCCTAATTTGCAGCTCCACTTCCTGTGCGGTAATTACACTGCACGGGGGGTGTTGTTGCACAGTCCTAGTGTAGATACCACTGTTTTCACCTCTACTTGTTGTATGCTGTGGCTCAAGAAATAGTGCGTATTGCAGGTTGTTATTTGGTGGTTGGTAGTGGCTAGTTAACCGTTTCTACAAAACGTATGACAAGTCTTGGGTATTTGGTCTGGTCTATTCACAGACTTCAGGTCCCAACTAGATAGAGAGCTATATGATCATGATATTAGACAAAATAGATGAACATACTATAGTGATCTATAGTGCAATAAAATGAACTATAGCCCAAAGCTGCAGTTGGGTTTGTGACATGGTGGGAAGACTTCCAACAGCTCAGCTCAGCGTCTTGGATCGCTTCAAGTAGGCCGCTAGGCTCAAAATACCTAGCAGTCGACATCCCATGATCCACACAGTAGGGAAGCGTGATAAATCAAATCATGGTGGTAATCACCATCATGATATACCACCACCACCACCCTCCTCCTCCACCTCCTCCTCCTCCTCCTCGTCGTGGTCGTCAACAAAGTCAACGGATCATCATTATAAATTACTATATATATGAGTTCAGTGATTAAAAAGTGAGTTGTCGTCTAATCATCAGATCAATCCTCAAGTAGGATTGTTCCAGGGCTGCAAATGCATCTCTTGATTCTTCCGAGTTGCCTTGCGCTTTGGCTTTGGCGTCCTTCTGTTCAATACAAAGCTTGTCCTAGCACAGCAGCTGCAAGGCTGACTGCGGTGGAAGAGCCAAGCAGCAGGGGAATCAGAACAGAACGACCATCATACTATAACTATCTATAACTTAAAATTATTGACAATCCCAAATGGTGGGTCATCCTATCGGGTTCCATGAAGATTAATCACATTTTAATATTTAATATATTGAATGCCGCAACCGCTTTGTCATGTCGCCAGTGAAACCCAGGTTTTTTTAACCTAAGAAGCCAAGAGTCGACAAAGAAGAGGTGAGGCTTCTTGAAGCATTCCTCAGCCCAGCCACCCCATTGTCTCGCAGCTTGGATGTTGCATCAATGCGTTGGGGATCTTTGGGGGTTGGTTTATGTTGGTTTCAGCTGCCTGAGCAAATGCAGAAGCATTCAAACCACCTGCCACCTGCCTCGAGTCAGGACCCAAACCTCAAACTCTGTTTGGGCCCGACACTCTGAAAAGAAATGGTCAATTGTTCTTTGTTGGCTGGCTGTCCATTCTTCGGCCCAGCTGCCCTGATTCGCTGCCAAAAAGTTATCACGAAAAAGAAGACGCCGTGGCCCAGGACGACTGTGCTTTCGTCGTCCGGCAAAATCTCGTAGACGCGCAGCACGCCGAAGAGAAGGCTTGACAGCAAAGTGAATGCGGTAGCTGCACGCAAGTTGTAGATCATCAACTGAGCCAAGCCACCCAGCCCAGTGTTGATGGTTTCGTTTTTGATGTGGCCCTGTCTTTAAATATTTTTGGAATCTTGCATTAAGGTATGATGACATGGGACCCCCTGCCACCATGGGAACCCTCTCAGCCAACCAGTCTTCTTGAAACCAATGCAACTAGCAACACTGAATGAAGATACGCCATCTGAATCAATGTAAATTGTCCCTGTCAACAGGAGCAAAACCAACAAACATGAAGGAGGGTAATGCCTAGTGACAGCAAATCTGCGAAACCTCACCTTCTCAACACGTTGCAGTCCCTCGCTTCAATTGTATGTGATGCTTGACTTGAGTCTGGTTGCTTTCGGGCATCGAGTAGTGCCTTCCTGTATGTTTGAAACTGTAGCACTGTAGCAATGCAAAATGCATTGATTATCAGCAGCCCTTCAGGTTCAACAGCTTCCACAGCCCATCCCTTTTGACAAGTTGCTATAGTCAAAACCTTCAGAAAGCCCGAGCTGCCCCACTCATGACTTAGGAACGCGTCGTAGTATTGCGATGACACGGTCACATCTTCTACCTCTATATCTGCCTTCAGCGACCAATGCCGACCACATCCGCTAGTGACGATCCCAAGCGGGGATGCACGGACAGATGCTTCAGCGTCCAGATCCTCTCCAAATGATCCAAATGCAATTCTACTGTGGTTCAACCGCAGCGGACACGGGGGATTCTCTCTCTCTCTCTCTCCCTCTCTGCCCGACATGATTTCACATGACAACTTGGATAGCCCAAAAGAAATAAGAATAAGATGTGCATGGCACGGTCACCTCTTTCCTGGATGGTTCACTCACAGCATCCCATAGCCATGGTTTCCTCCATGTCCCTCCCTTGGGTCCCTCCCCATTTTATCTGGAAAATCAAGTCCCGCTTGGAGGGTGCAAACGACCTGACGGAACGGACTCCGGCCTTTCAACAAAGGCATAAAGATGTAACAGAATGTATAAACCTGCGTTAAAAATGCTATAAACATGATGAACATGTATGAAAATGGGGGTAATGGGAGGTAGCATACTGGCTGTGTGGCTATGTGTGGCGTTTCACTGGCAATTTCGATCCACTGAGGCCGAAAGATCGGGAAAGATCCCGCAGTCCTCGAAGATTTCCGAGGCGCCAAAGCTGGCCAAGTTGGACCTGGGCCTAAGAGCTGCTTCAGTGTCACCAGGATTCACCAGGTCACCACCCTGGCCCTAGAAAGATGAAGAAACCTGCCTGAATCATCATGAATCATCATGAATCATCATGAATCATCCATATCCCACCATATCCCACCGATACCAAGGGACGCAGTAGAGATGTAATTTGGCACTGCCTTTGCGTCGAAATTCTTCGTTTCTACCTCCGCTTGACTGGTGCCCGCTCCCGACCCACCAGTTGCAATCTGGTGCCTTCTAGGGGTGTCCAAGTGAAACGAATGTAATGTAAAGGCACGAAAAGTAATCAGAAGTCGAGCGCAAACTCACTTTCCCTTCCCGCCATTTCCCAGCCTCTGCTCCAAGTGAGACTTTGGGTGAAACGCTGGGGTCAGAGGTTGTGGCCATTGAAGGCTGCTTGAGCCACAGCCACGGCTTGCGACGGCCAAGCATGATGGGGTATAGATTGCACAGTGGTGCGAGCATGAGGGGGGACATGGGTTACACCCTTCCGCGGCCGATCGTTGCATTACCCAAGCCTGGGTAATTCTAGTTTTGTTACCGGACTTTTTTCAGGAAAAATATCTTCCTTCCGGGTGTCTGTGAATACAACATGATTCAGAATGGATACGATGCGAGCTTGTTGGCCAATTTCTGCATCACAACTGCCACAATTGTAGGCCCACTGTAGGCTCGACTCTAGTTGCTGGAATGTTTACACCTGCCAACGCGATGAATGTGCAGCTGGTTGATTTGCCGCGTATCCCAACAAGTCTCACCGAGACAAGAAACTCTGGCATCAGTCTTGGGATCTCTGGCTCCTTGCTCTGGATGCTGAATGTTCAATGATGAAGCATGGCCAATGATTCTGCTGCAATTTGCTCATCAAAGAGATGCTTTTCTTTGACTGACTTCAGAATCAAAAAAAAGACGGGGAATTAGCCGCAAGGCAGATCCCTTTACATAAAACCCCATTGTTCACAAATGTTCACAATGCCTTCCAATAAGACCCAGCTGTCCTGGGGAGCTTTGAGGACAGGAATCTCCCGGCGCTGCATGAACGTTTGCGCTGCTGCCATGGTGATCAGCAGGGCTGCGAGCCTTACCCTTGCCATGGCACCAAGTGTCGATGATGGCTGATGGCAGTTGGGGGCATCGATGCTGCTAACGGAGCTCAGTCTCTTAGCAGGGATAATCAAGACAGATTAAGAAGTGTCGTTCGATGTAAAACTATAGGCGGGGTTATTTCCCGTTATAGCCCCATTATATCTCCATGGTTGGTTGTTGTGTTTGTTGTTTCTAAGGTCGACTCGAATCTTGCACAAGCTATCCGAAGCCGGTTGAACCAATGACCATGCAGCGTCTCTTGTGCAGCAGGTTGATGCCAGGGCCCAGCTAGTGTCCTGTGGTTGAAGCCAGCTCAAATTACGCCCTGATTTGCTGCAATTGATTTAAATTAGTTAGTTGATTAGTTCCATCCGTTTTGGGAAACCATGGGTGACTCAGATCGTGCTGAATCTTGTCGAATCATGATAATCAGCTCAAGTCTAGTGTTGTCAAATGCTAGACATTGATTGGGGATGATTGGGGCATGCTGTTGGTTTTTTTTTTCCATCCTCAAGTTGGGAACACCATTTGGCAGTCTTTGGGGGGTCACTGATTTGCCCACAACCCTGAGCTCAGCACCAAAGCTTCTGCCGCCATGCCAGCCTCTCCTCCTGGTCAAGTTTTGAAGACCATAGCGTGCTTCCACTACCTGGGTCACCTCGCACTGTGAGTCCTCTACCTGATACATCCTAATACTAGTACAGTACCAAGACTTGCCAAGGTGTACCAAAATGTTGTTCTTCGGCGAGGAAGAAGAACGTGAGGCAAACCTCTATATAGGCATCTTTAAGCCAAACGAAGGTTCAGGAGACCAACATGTAAATACAATAAAACACAAAATCTGCCAGTGCAAGTCACTCAAAAAGTTGCTTCTCCAAGTGGTATACTGACAACACATCAAAGATATTGACCTCAAAATTGGGGCTCTGGTTCTTGAGAAGCAAGCGATCAGCCTAATTCTCAGTGCTAGAAAATTCCTGTAGACCCATGTTCACTGAATGGTTAATGGAGCCATGCCGAAATTCATCCAAAAATGGTAATTCAACATGTTCAATATCTCTGGTTTTGATATCCCTATCTTCAACCATGTTTTTTTCAGGAGAAATTGGGTTTTGCCAAAGGTGAGCCTCCTCCAAAACCTGCACAGGTAACGCAACATCTTCCAAGTCTTTGAGCCTTGGAAAAGCTGATGGTGAAATTGGAGGATGTGGAATTTCTTGGAAAAGCCATGGCTCCCCAACACCTCCCTTCTCAAAATCTTCAGTGAATTGTGGGCCAGCGGGTGATGTTTCATCCATGGGTTCCACCATCTGGGCTGAGGCCTCCAACATCCCTGGAAGTGCCACTGCACTCTGGAAAGCCCTGAGAGAGAAAACCACGGTGCTGGAGCCTGAAGCAGAACAGGGTCCGGCCCCTCAGTGTGAAGCACCAGAATCTTTATGGGCAATCCATGGCAATCTAGGATCTAGGATTATCCATATATGCCAACCTGTGCCAACCACCTGATCATCAGCCGCTGCATTAGCTCTGCAGCCCTTCAAGCACAGCCCAACGATTTTCATCGCCATTCGCGTCAGTTCCATGGTGGTGTCCACAACACCTCGCAGTGACGGGTTACCACCACAGGTGGGCGAATAGCTCGATATGCCCGCTTAGTGCGAGCCAGTCAGCAACGTCCAAAAGATCTCCTCTGCAACCATGCAACAACCTCAGGCTGATCAGGCCTTGTCCTGGATGCGCCTGGTGAATGACGCAAAAAGCATCTCCTAAGGAAAGGATCTAAAAGGGTCGTCCTGTTTTCCCAACAAATGCTCAGGATACTTAAAGTGGCTGTGTTGGTGAAGGTTGGGGTCCGGATTTGCCATCTTACCAAATCATCATTAGACCTCAATCCCTAACGATCCCAACAGGCTATATAACCCAGGAACCACAATTTCCAGAAATGGAATGCACAGTACCACTGCATTCACTTCGGGTTTTGCAACCACAAAGTGTGTAGTCACCTCGGCCATTGGTCATGAAAACACCTCATGGGCTGAGCCTGAGCACCAAGCTGATACACAAACCTCCACATCGCTCACAGGACTCATGGCAGAATAAGCACCGAGTTGCATAGATGCTCACCGCTAAGAGAACTAAGCCGAGAGATAAGGAAGTGTTGATGAGCAATTCCAAGAACCATTTGCGCTGTTGTGTGAAGCCTTAGCCACTGAAGTCTTGTGCACCCGGCGTTCCTACACTGAGCTGTCTCTACAGATTTGGAAGGAAAACTCACTGCATCGAGAAGCAGAGAGCGAGGCGGTAGCCCACAGGAACGATGGACAGAGTAAAGGCCGCCCAGCCCAGCCCGGCAAGGCTCTTGCGGAGACTGTCGTAATAACCTCCCACGATGTAGTCGCAATCGTTGAAAAGGTTCACCTGCCGCCGGTGATCTGGGTGATCTGCTGCCATAGGTGATATCATTTGATACCAGGTTTCCAGATGTTTAACATGGTTGGCCTAGGTTGGCAAAATGGGCAAATGCTCAGGAATGCTCAGCAGAAATGACTTGGGAGGGATGGCGTACCACTTCCATGAACAGTGGCATGACCACATTGGACAATCACATGTACCCCAGCGAGCCATGCCACAGAGTTGGCACAAAGTGCTACAAGAGGCACCTTTAGGTTGCAGTAATGTTTGAGTTTCCAGTGGTTTGGGCTCCTTATGTCCTACATACAGTATATCTGTCGAGCGTCAATGCTCGTGCCTCTAATCCTGTTGGTAACGGAAACTCAAGGCACCTCACTCAGTACAGACCAGTCCGTCCCTTCAACATCTTCAACTGGGCTGTTGTGTTTTAAGTCCATCCGAATTTCCCCCAATCATCCCAAATCGAGGAAACGACAGTTAAAATGGTTCAAGATGGTTCAGGTTCTGCTAGTATAGACTGAACTTACTGACCATTTTACACTCCCCACTCCATTTGTGCACCTTACCGGTGTCACCCGTGCCAAGTGGCAAGGAATACGGGCATTAGCAATTTGGTCGGGATGTGACGTTCGGGCCCCAACCGCTCCTGGAGGTGATGATTTTGGGAACAATCCATCTCAATACCATAGGGCCATAGGGTGTTCGTATCTCATTATTAACCTTATTGTTGTTTGATGTTGTTTGAACTGTGGGACATGATCTTTGGATGTCTTTGGTTAAATGACGATGTCACGTGATGTTGGAGTTCTTGATCATCTGACAGGCTGAGGCATTGCCAAGCTGGCAGTCTGGAGCACCCCAGTGATGCCACAACAACAGTGCGAATAGTCTCAACCATGATAAACCATGAATCAGGGGCGGACATTAGCCTTGAAAACTAATGTCCAGTTCTTTGCCAGCACGCTTCTTCAGCCGTTGTCACTCGATGGCATCAGCTGCACCAGTCCTCTGCTTGCTCTCGCACTGCTTGTCGGATGTGCAGGTTGCAAAGCTCAAGATCCTCAGCTGGAAATCTGTGGCTACCTATGGGTACCTACATTTATAGATGACTTTCCCGTCAAAACCTCTGTTTATAGAAATGTCCAATTTCCCGTTGCCATGTTTCATTGCTGAAGGCTAACTTGCGTTGGGTGGGGCCCCAGCATGGCCCAGCTTTCGCGTCAATGTTTGAACTGTGGCTACGCCACAAAAAAAAAAAATCTGGAGCTCTATGGAACGGTTGAAAGGTCAAGACATGTCAAAACTGTGCTACCGGGTGAGGACTAAACTAATTACTAGATACCTGCTAGATACTACTAGATAAATGTTTCTAGATCATCTAGTAGTATCATGTAGTATCACCTGTTAGTATTACTAGATACTACATGATACTACTAGATGATCTAGTAGCTAGCATCCCATAGCTATCATTCCAAGGATCAGCAAACCATCGCAGCATCGATCGCTCGACCCATCGCCGATCACGCTCATCTGAGCACCTAAGGTCGGCCATCGAGAACAAGGCCGGTGCTTCCATTAGACCCATCAAACATCATCCAGATTCATCAAGTTCATCACTCACGGCACTCATGTGGTGATACTCAAACTCGGCTAAACTCAGAAACACCAAAAAAGACTCAAAAAAGAGACTTGATACCTGATTGGAAGAACCTGTCAGCCTCAGCATTGTCACTTTCAGCAAGAAGACTCGCATGTATTGGGTTCATCGACCCGCAGCCATAGACCCATCACCTAGTACGCCTCCCCCGGCCGGGACACTTTGCTTCTTGCACCGAAAAGTTTTCTATTTGGTGATGCATTGCCTGGATAAGCGCGGCCATGTCGACTGGTCGGTTTAAAAACTTGCCGAGTAGTCATCCTAAAGCTGGCCATAGGATAAGCCACAGCACCTGCAGCACCTGTATATATGATACTATATGATGCACATGTAGCACAAAGACTTGGAACGCCATGGAATGCCGAACATCTCGGAACTATTTTTCACCTTACCTGATCACTGATCGTACCCGATTTTCCTGGACCTCCGGCGACAAGCTACCTTCCGATCATGGGCATACACCCGCAAAGCCCGGATCAGAACGAAGGCGCTGACCAACAGAGCAACACCCAAAATACCAATGTCTGGAATGGGACGGCCCAATATCCGGTTGAACCTGGGCCCGCCGGACACAAACACCTGACCTGTTGCCCAAGGTACCGGAGGTGTATATGCTGGATGGTGATGTGCGGGTGAATGCCCAGTGGTGAACAGGCGCATCGCTACAGATATAGTTATAACTTATAGATTATAAATGGTGATATTATATATTAAATATATACCATATTATATATATATATACATATGATATGCACCATATTATGTGTGCATATATAATTATATATATATATATCTGTGTGTGTGTGTCTCTGCGTGTGTTCATGAATGTTTTATATGGAAACAACATGTGCTAGTTTGATTAGGTTCCTTTTTAATGTGTCAGCTCAGCAAATCTGATGTTTCCGCACGCCGATATGTGAAAATCGTGGGGTGACCGTGGAGACCAGGGCACTGAACGATGGCATAGACCAGGAAAACCGTCACCCAGGTCATGAAACTCACCTGTCATGCGGGTGCTTTTGGGCTGCGACTGCGGCTGATTGATCCTTTTTGGTGACGAGAACATCCGAAA
>CAMXCT020006716.1:268305-273305 GCA_947184155.2 Cladocopium goreaui | reverse complement strand
TATGTAAAATATATAATAAATACATGTAATTGCCGTGTTTTCAAGGGCGATTTCAAGGGCGACTCTATAGACTCCATAGTATATGTGTGTATAATATATATATATGTATATATGTGTGTGTGTGTCCCAGCCACTGCTTTCTAGACCAAGGGGCCAAGGTGCACCATAAGCGGGTAAAGTATTGTGTCGTCCATAACAAGAGCATGCGATCGGAGGCTGCGACGAAGCCAGCAAACGATTGGACACCTGCCCACGTGGCACAGATAGAACATATTAGAACACCACGGCGAGAAAGAGGTGAAATTCGAAAGGAAAATGAAAAACCAATGGGATGGGCCCAAAACCTGAACCACAAACGGGATTTGATTGACATCGAAAAGCTATGTTTTGTTGGAACTTATAACTAAGATGAACTATATAAGTTCTTCTGATGATTCATTTTTGCCCTTTCAGGGGTCCGAGCACCTACGTCCAGTGCTGTCAGCGTTGACTTCGGCTCCGCCTGCGATTTGCAGGTCACCCCTGTCCCACCCCCGCCTAAACGCTTCAAATCATCGTCCCCTTGATGGACGCAGAATTTGTCCAAGAAATAGATACGCGGTCTCACTAAGAACGCCACGTGGTGCCAAGTGAACAATACCTGACAATCCAACTGGGTGAGGATGACGTCCCACTGACTCGAACATTGAGATGTGTCCAACACATGTCATGCCCCTGTGCAAGTGTAGGCTGTCCTCCGACTTGGCCTTGTGAGGCTAGTATCCATTGTCTCTCTCTCTGAAATTCTTGACCACATCGAGATTCTGCAAGCCCAAACATTCCACCCTGCCTCCCTGAACGGCATGAAACATACCCATATAGCCTATAAACATCTATAAACAGCGTTTGAAACCGTGCTCACGTCCTGCCACTGCCAAGAAGCAAAGAAGAAGGACAGGCCTCCACCACAAAGCGCCCATGGAAAATGGTCTATGACATTGCTATCGCCTTCGGCGACCACTGGCAAGACCTTCAAGCGAGTCAAGGCTGTCAAAATGATGGCCTCAGCTGAAAATGTCACCACCACCTGATAGATCTGATAGAAGCCGCGAAACCGTGCAAATTTCAAAACCTATTGTACCATCACAAAACTGGCTGTAATGCAGCGTATGCTGCTTCTAACTCCATCAGATTCCATCTTGTAAGAGTCTCGTGTGGCTCATAACTTCCAACACCATTTAAACTTAAAGACAATCTTTCTGGGACACTTTTGCAAGATACTGTAAATACTATTGTTCTGCGCTGCTTTGGGACACTCGTGTGCGTGACATCTTCGTACAATCTTTGAAAACACTCTGAGACGCTCCTGAAAGACATCCGTTTGAGACAACTCTGAGATACTCTTGCAGGCCACTCTTTGAAGACACTCTGAAACACTGGGCGAACAGGTTTCCCCACGCGCAAATACAATTGCATCCTCATTTGTGTTGGGAGTCAGCCCAGCAAAACCATGGCAAGTTAGCGCCACATCAGTCTCCCACAGATCTAAAGTACAGTACTGCGCCTGTTGCCCACAATGAACCTGGACATTCCCCATCCTGCGACAAAACATGAAAAAACGAAGTCATCAATAAGGACATGAAAAAGTATTGCGCCTGCCACACGACAAGCCTACCACTCGACAAGCATTTAGGCACGTGATAAGTCGTGTCTGATTTCGCTCTTTGAGACTTCCCTATATCCTATAGGGCGTGGCCAGAGGGATCTGGATACAAGCAGCAACCGATGGTTGCAAAAGGTTGAGCATCGTCAAGCGCAAAAGGCTCAACCCCCTGGCCCGCAGAGATAAAGGTGATAAACGAGAACCCTTCGCTACGCATTCGGGACAAAACACGCCAATCCGTTGAAAGTAAGGCCAAGTGATGACATTTTGATTGACGCTTTGATCCCCAACCTCCTTGACTGCTCACCCTTCTACATCAAAATTCATATCACTTCATTTTGGCGCATCTTCAAAACAGCATTACCAGTATCCAGTGTAGATCAAGCCACCACAATGGTCGAAAAGATCATTGCAACGTGCAGATTCTTGTGGATGTATAGGGCAACCACCTGTCACGAGATCCCTGGTGTCCCTGGTGTCCCTAGTGTCTCTGGCGTCCCTGGTTACCTTTACCAATTGGAGATCCCCCAATTCCTCCAGTACAAGGGCCTTGGGAAATCGTTCATCCTGCCAGCAGTGACTGATGAAGTAGTCGAACTTGTTGACTTGGAATGATTTTCTGTACCTGTCGACTAGTTCCGCTCTTGGTCGTGGCATTGTCTTTTTCTGAATTCTCACCAAATAGGAATGGGTAAACAACTATCAAAAGCTTGCTATTATGCTACTCACATCACGAACATCACCAGAATGGTCCATGTTGGGGATGTTCATCAATCAAATGCTCTGCTTTTTCTTTCGGGGAGTATTGACCTGACCCGTACCATCCCGTACCCATATTGCTACGGCATGTTCCGGCGGAACCCAGGGGGCGCAATTTTGCAGCCTCTTCGGGAGTGAGACTTTGGTTGAGACCTGGGATTTCTTGGGAAGTACAGAGCCCTGGCCCCACGCATCTGGCAGTTTGAACATCTATAATAAAAGGAAAAGAAACCTTGCTGGACCATATAGACAGAACATTATAAATCTCTCAATCTCTCTCTCTCTCTGGAGAAAATAAGCATATTTATACATAATTATATATTTATTACATAAGATAAACACATACAATGGCCGGGAAATGCCAGAATGACCCAAATCGCTTTGGTTTTTTTTCCCGAAAGGAGTTTTTGGCTCACCAGTGCTGGGATGTGCTGGGTACCAGGCTATTGCAGCGCAGTTCAGCTCCAAAACTGCTGAGAACTTGAACCTTGGGAAGTGCTTCCAGGGCTGGGAACATTACATGGCAGTCATAAAATGTCATGAAACGCGCCATGGAAGCTGGGAGAAAGCCTGCAATCCTGAGTTGGTGGACTTTGCTGCCAAGAAACTAAGTTAGTTCCACGCAACAGTTTCATGTCCTCAGATTCAACTGAGTAACGATAGCTGGCAGCACGACCTGCATGTACCAGCAATGACCAAAATCCTTTGATTGTTGATGATCTTAGTGACTAGTGGGTCGAACATGATGCCGGACAGATCCCATTGGGTTCATTGGGCATTTTCTTGATACATCCAACGTGCCCAGCATTTGTCCAAAAGAGACGTATGTACCAAAGTACCAAAATCGTGATGTTGGGAAAACTATTTTCCAACATGTTCTTTCCGATTTTGGGTGCTGCATTTTTGGACAAGTCCAAAGGAGTTCGTCTGAAAATAGCCTTAAATAGGGCAACCCCAAATCCCATGATATTATCCCATGGCTTCACACACCCAAATCATATCCTTTTTGACAAACAAAAAAACATGTGTACCTCGCAGCTTTTGGGCACAGAGTCTTGAATACCCAAACTCAGGTGCGCGGCCTCGGGTCAAGGGTGAGGTGCTGTCCTTTAAGGACACTTCCGGCCATGTGCTAAACTACCCCCCCAACAAAAAAAAACTATATTATATATAATATAACTGCATATAATTACGTATATATATATATACAGGGTATGGCTCAGAGTATGGGTCAACTACGTTATATACGTAATATATCTTCAGTACCCACCAATGGTTGATTGTTGTTTTACAACATTTTACAACATTCCATAACATTAAACTGGGAGGTCGCAGCCGTCCCATGTGCTGCAATGCAGTGATGCTTTGTGCTCCAAAAAGTGTTCAAAGGGAGTGTGAAATGATAGCATTTCAGCTCCAGCTGATTTGCCAAATAGACAAGGACTGTGGCCACTTACCTGGCAAAAATATGCAAACATGAGGCTCCGGACTATGCATTTCCCCGCTTCGGCACAAACACGCAAAACATACGTATAATATTGTCATCATGATTATGATGTCATTGGTATTGTCACTCTGATTATTACTGTTTAGTAGGTTTATTCTCATCAAATCATCTGTCTATATAATGTGTTCGTGATATTTCTTGAGCGAATCCTTCTCTGAATAAGTAGATGCACACTCTACACTCCCATGGCCCAATAATACGGTTCGAGAATTATTTTGGGATTTTTTTCTGAGTTTTAAGATTTTTTTTTGGCATTTGCGTGGCGGTGCGTGTTGTTTGCTTGTTCCATGGCGCCAACCGGTGTATTCCTTGGTTTCCATTCATCCTCCAGAGTTTTAAACGTTTTTTGGGAGTTTTCTTTGCTTTTCACCGGTTTTCTTTGGTTTTGAACGATTTTGTTTTGTTCTTGCCGTTTTTGGACGTGTTTCCCGCGACTTGCATACATGTGATCACTAGTGGCATGGACGGTTCTGTGTTGTTTGCCGTTGTATTAATCGTGCATCCATTGTGTTGAACAAACGACATGATAGATAGATAGATGGATAGATGGATAGATGGATAGATGGATAGATGGATAGATGGATAGATGGATAGATAGATAGATAGATAGACAGATAGACAGATAGACAGATAGACAGATAGACAGATAGACAGATAGACAGACAGACAGATAGATAGATAGATAGATAGACAGATAGACAGATCGATAGATCGATAGATCGATAGATCGATAGATCGATAGATCGATAGATCGATAGATAGATAGATAGATAGATAGACAGATAGACAGATAGACAGATAGACAGATAGACAGATAGACAGAAAGACAGATAGACAGATAGACAGATAGACAGATAGACAGATAGACAGATAGACAGATAGGCAGATAGGCAGATAGACAGCTAGACAGATAGACAGATAGACAGATAGACAGATAGACAGATAGACAGATAGACAGATAGACAGACAGATAGATAGATAGATAGATCGATAGATCGATAGATAGATAGATAGACAGACAGATAGATAGATAGATAAATAGATAGATAAATAGATGGACAGGTAGATAGACGGAGAGATAGATGGATGGAT
>CAMXCT020006716.1:237500-267944 GCA_947184155.2 Cladocopium goreaui | reverse complement strand
CCTTCCTTTTCCTTCCTTCCTTTTCCTTCCTTCCTTTTCCTTCCTTCCTTTTCCTTCCTTCCTTCCTTTTCCTTCCGTCCGTCCGTCCTTCCTTCCTTCCTTCCTTCCCCTTCCTTCATTCCCCTTCCTTCCCCTTCCTTCCTTCCCCTTCCTTCCTTCCCCTTCCTTCTTCCTTCCTTCCTTCCTTCATTCCTTTTCCTTCCTTCCTTTTCCTTCCTTCCTGTTCCTTCCTTCCTTCCTTTTCCTTCCTTCCTTTTCCTTCCTTCCTTTTCCTTCCTTCCTTCCCATTCCTTCCTTCCCCTTCCTTCCTTCTCCTTCCTTCCTTCTCCTTCCTTCATTTTCCTTCCTTCCTTTTCCTTCCTTCCTTTTCCTTCCTTCCTTTTCCTTCCTTCCTTTTCCTTCCTTCCTTTTCCTTCCTTCCTTTTCCTTCCCTTCCTTTCCTTCTTCCTTCCCTTCCTTCCTTCCTTTTCCTTCCTTCCTTTTCCTTCCTTCCTTTTCCGTCCTTCCTTTTCCTTCCTTCCTTTTCCTTCCTTCCTTTTCCTTCCTTCCTTTTCCTTCCTTCCTTTTCCTTCCTTCCTTTTCCTTCCTTCCTTTTCCTTCCTTCCTTTTCCTTCCTTCCTTTTCCTTCCTTCTTTTTCCTTCCTTCCTTTTCCTTCCTTCCTTTTCCTTCCTTCCTTCCTTCCTTCCTTCCTTCCCTTCCCTTCCTTCCTTCCTTCCTTCCTTCCGTCCGTCCGTCCTTCCTTCCTTCCTTCCTTCCTTCCCTCCTTCCTTCCCTCCTTCCTTCCTTCCTTCCTTCCTTCCCCTTCCTTCCTTCCCCTTCCTTCCTTCCCCCTCCTTCCTTCCTTCCTCCTCCCTTCCTTCCTCCTCCCTTCCTTCCTTCCTCCTCCCTTCCTTCCTCCTCCCTCCTTCCTTCCGTCCTTCCTTCCTTCCTTCCTCCCTGCCTCCCTCCCTCCCTGCCTCCCTCCCTGCATTCCTTCCTTCCTTCCTTCCTTCCTTCCTTCCTTCCTTCCTTCCTTCCTTCCTTCCTTCCTTCCTTCCTTCCTGCTCTCCCTTCCTTCCTGCTCTCCCTTCCTTCCTCCCTTCCTCCCTTCCTCCCTTCCTTCCTGGCCTCTCCTTCTCAAGACAGAATCAAAAAAAAAACAAAACGCATGGGGAAAAAAAAACCTCCCAATAATACCTCAAATTCTTGGGAATTCCTCAGCATCCTCCGCCCTTCCAGCCCCTCCCAGCCAAGGAACAGAAGAGCTTTGGCTGCCCATAGCAGCGACTGGGATGATTGTTTCACCATCCACGGAAAAGTTCATGGAGAGGGTGGAGAGGCTGTTGCACGCCAATTGCTGAAGTATATCTACACTGTGTGGATCCTCCTCTTGTCTGACTTGCACCACCTGGGATGCGATACGCATGGCCGGAGACAGCCCGGTGCTGATTAGCTTCATGTGTCCTCTGAGAATATGCATATGCGAAAAGAAAGAGAGAGAGAGAGAGAGACCAGAGCCAGAGCCAGAGCCAGAGCCAGAGCCAAGCCAGAGCCAGAGCCAGAGCCAGAGCCAGCGGGAGGGACGAGAGGGGAGAGGGGAGGGGGGAGGGGAGGGGAGGGAGGGAATACATACAGAATACTCATACAAATGAATACATTTGCATGAATGAATCTGAATATGTAGGTTGGACGTGTTTGCCTATCGTCAACCTATAATAACGACAGCCGCACCCTGCTTCCCAAGCACAAACAGCAACTTTTCCTGTCTGAAGCAAGAACCCTATGACATCTCATGGCTAAAGATCCAGAGCAGGCTGAAGCTGTGGCGAAAAGGCGTAGCAACGATGTACAGCAAAGAAGTTGAAAACAAAGAATGCGATTTGCATCACGTCAACATGCGTCATGGAACCAACATCCAATCCGAAAATCGTCTAGGCCAAACCTACCTGTCAAATCCATGTCTTAAATTCTGGCGGTGAATGCGTCACAAAAGTTGCCGGGATGTTCCAAACATCTGAAGCGGTGTGCTTTCGATTCAATGCATTGATGTCTGTTCAGAATTCTCCGTGCAGACTTAGCAACGGTTTCTACCTGCTGCGTCGGAATTGTGCCACCTTTGGCATTGCAGCACTCGCACGCCATGGACTCTAAAGCTCATCGCCGGCGTTGCGGCTGACCCTGGAATCACATGGAACAAAATCGAAGATGTACAAGGCGCACGGCGGCTGAGATGCCAGTCCCCATAGTTGATATCGTGAGATATTGTCAGATGCATTAAAATATATTAAAATATGATCCAAACATACCCCGCTCTGGTGAGCCTGACCCCCACGTACGAGGCGCTTGCACCAAAAAGATGTTGCAGGCGGTCGGCTTGATGCATCCGAAAACCCGACAGACATGATGCGAACTGGTCGTGTTTAATGATTCGATGTCCTGATCACATAGTAATACGCTCCATCTTGATCATTGTCTAAGGGAAAATCCACCCTGGATTTTACCATTCAACATGGGGGATCCCATCTTCATGTCTTCATCCCAATAGATTATCCCCACTCAAGTTCCCTCCTGAGATCTCCTAAGGTCAGGCACCCCAGCCTGATGGAGCAATGAAACTGGCCAAGAATTGCTGGAACACCACTGCCTCAGCTCCCGCCCCAGCTGACAGCTAGCAGCTTGCAGGCTGGGCTCAGCTGGGCTCAGCTGGGCTGCCCGAACCAGGACCGCCTCATCGGGCACTTTGCTGTGCACGGCCAGTTGCTCAAGCTGTGCCTTGGGCACTGCATTCGGAAAATCCAGAGGTACCGCAGCATCCTTGATTCCCGCATCGGCGTAACGAGACACAACAGAACAAATCCAAGAGTTTCAATCCAACAGAGCTTAGGCCTGCTTCTTACCACAATATACCACGATGGCTTGACACTTGCGACAGTTGCTCTTAAATTTTTTGGATGCCATTCACATCAGCCACGTGCCACTGAAAGTGCTTTCTGTCCGTGACCCCCAAGTGCTTGTGTTTATTGGTCCTGACTCGTCCCCACCATACAATCGTCCAATTCTGGGTTTGTCCTGCAAAATTAATAGTTAACGGTTAATGCCCACCTGTTTCTGGTAATGGGATCCTTATATAAATTTCACAGAATCATCTACTTCTCCTGAGCTGTCCCAACTGCCACCACCCGCATGGGGGGTCCATTCCCCTGGCAGATGGTGGTAGGGTGGTAGGACGCCAACCACAGGCTAGGGCTCTCAAGTAGTCTTGGAATCAGCAAGCAGAGATAGCAAAGTCAAAGCATGCCAAAGCGCTACCAAACAAAAAAAGGTGTTCACCTCCAATGGTCCAACTACCAATGGTCATCACTGGTTGACGGGCTATGGCATAGCCGAAGCATCAACAGGTGCTGAAGATGAGAACCAAACCTGGCCTGTACCAGGCCAGAGATGATGGTGCCACAGCGGGCACGAACTCCCTTCCTAGGTGAAACAAAGGTTCAAAGCCCGGGGATATGCCAAATCACTGGACCCTGGAATATTCTATGAAATATGACCAGAATGTCACCAAATAATTTGCTATTTCATTGAAGGTGCTTTTCCTCCTGGAGATCAAATCGCAAGACTTGGTGGCGTTGGAAATTCTAAGGTTGCAGCGGCGACAAGGGGGACAGCAACGCCTGCACGGCGTCAGCATCAGCCGCAGGGGTCCGGGAACAGGACAGACCCGGACAGACAAGTAAAAATAAGATAAACATCGTAAATATGATCTACATACCATACCATACCATACCATTCCATTACATTACATTACATTACATTACAATACATGCATGTGTATATATATATATATAGCGAGAGAGAGAGAGAGAGAGATTGATATACACATATATTATATTATATAGCTAGAGAAAGCATAGCGGATCTTAAGAAGGTTGAGAGCAAACCATTGCCAGCATGCTTGAATAGAAGGCGCCAAACATTGCAACATTATCCTGGATGGCCACCGTGGATTCGGTTCACTGGTGTTGAAAATAGGAGCAATCATCAGGCGATTGTCTTGAAACAAGTTGCAAAGACATTAAGAATATCTCAAAATGCTGGACATTTTGAACCCCAGGCACCTGTTGCCATTGTTTCTTCAGGTTTTGAGGCACTCGCTGGAATGCCTTGCCGTCAGGACACTGAGTGTTCAGGGTGGACCATGGTGGACCAGGCTGAAATCTCAAATATCTCCGCGCCCAAGGCTTGACATCTTCCTCGAGCATCAGCTGGCAAGTGCTTAAAGATATTATGCCGGCCCTACAGGTGCCTTCTTTTCCTGCAAGGTGGACAAGATCAACAGCCTGGCGCCCAACTGTGCGTCATGATGGTTGCGCCCATCTGAAAGTAATATACTTGAGGAATCTTGAGGATTTGCAGTGAATTGTGCCCAACCTACTGTTTGTTGCTCCCCAGTGGCAGTGATTGGGATCTGCTGACTCCCTGATTTTCTGAACCGCTATGGCACCTGGAATCATCATCCAAAGACATCGGTTTTGCCATTGGCCTCACCAATGCTGCGAAAAACTGTCAGCATGCCACAGAGACACTAGAAACTCCGTGACATTCCGTGCCATGTAGAAGCAAGGGCATGTCGTCTCTCTTGAGTCATGTTTGCCGACCATGTCCTTGCCCTAGCTCTTACGAACAAAATTCATATCAGAACATATTGCAGAAAACAGACTGCCGCGTTGCGCTCCAAGAGCCCCTGCAAGCTTTTGGTGGCCTCCGACCTTGACAAACTGCTGGGTGCAATAATAATGATGAAAACATGTAGGCCTTCTGGATAGCACGCCAAGGCAAAAAGAATCACTCAGCAAAGCGCCTTTTTCGCTTCTTGTTGGCCTGTCATGTTTCATGCAACCAACGACCGGGGCTGAATGAATACTCACTGAATGCCTCTCTATAGTGAGTGGCACAGTACTACTCCCAAACTCGAGCAGGAATCCTGAACATTGGTAACTGACAGGCCACCTTTATCATCCTTTATCCTCATCCCCCAAATCAAGAATTTTTGTTCTTTGACTCGGAATTCCATGGCAACAACCCGGCCTAAAGAGATCTAAATGTGAGATCATGCAGTGCTCTGCCATGAGTGCTTGATTCATGGGCAACCATCAAAAATAGGGTTTGCCTGAAAACAGGATGCCCAAAATTTAATTATGCATCATGTTTTATAGTACCACCCATGTTGGACAAACACTGCAGTGGATCCACAATAAAATCCCGAGCCATCCCCAATTTGTGGTTTATGAAATTGACACATTACGCCCAGCATCGCCCAAGGGATTGGCCGACCGGGCCGACCACCTTCTTGCTTTGCACTTCTGGCGGCCTCACTCCTCCCACCTCACCGTTCGTGGCGACCGGTACTCCGTTGGTGGCTGCTGATTGGTATCCCGTGCTTCGATGCGGTGCTGGGAAGATCTGGGATGCCCCACCAGCTCAACCAGAATGGAGTGGGCAAAGGTGGCTGCTTGGTGTGCCGGTGAATGCTTGGAAGCCTCTGCAGAAGACTGAGAAGACTGTGCTCAAAGTTGTCAAGTCCGGGCCTTGACGGTGATCAGACCTTTTCTTTCTTAGTGAGTTCCTATGCCTTTTTGCTTTACTGTTTTCAAACGGTCCAAACTTGAACATCCTTCATCAAAGGGCACCCTCTCTAAGTTTGGTGCCCTCTTCGCTGCGCAGTTTATCAAAATTATCAAAAGCATGCAATGCAGTCTGGGCATCCCAAACCACGCACCAGAATAGCTGCTCCCAAGCTGCGAGAATGTCGTATCGGGCGATGGGATTCTTGAAAATGCGTTTCAATCCGGTCTCATCAGAGGGGAAGTGTACCACACACACACACACATATATATATATACATACACACATATACACACATATATATATATGGATTAATAGATAAAATTATTCTGCGGGGTGGATGATGAAAATACAAATGCCTTCATACTCAAGATCTGCGCCCATATTATCACATTCTGTAGCATTTGCCAATCTTGAAGCCAGCAATGAAGCCACTGGCTGCCCAAACAAAATTGGAGTACAGGATAGGACAGGTAAGCATTCATACATGGGCGGGACAATATTAGCACGACAAGCGCATGTCAAATCATCGGGTTCCATTAGTGAACTGTGCAGTTCCTTGCCACTTCAGTTCCCTGAGAAATTATGACAGTCACACAGGCTCACGCATGGAGGGACCCATTGAAGAAATCAAACGAAATCCCATCATCCAGAATTCTAGATTTAGAATGACTAAAGAGACGAGAATCCATTTAGTAATCCATCCTGAATGTGGCAGTCCCAATGCAATCCAGTCCATCAGTGACATCAGTGCTCCATTGAAGTGGTGCCAAATGTGCTCAACGGCAGCCATCGCCATCGCCTTTGCCAAGCTTCTGGAAAAGGCCCACCAACAAAGCCGCGGCCTGCGAGGGAAGTAGAAAGTGGACAGCGGGACCGGCTTCCAGAAACTATGTGCAAACGATTCACACCAATTACAAACTATGGTTCACCTATTGAAAACTGAGCTTTCCCATTCACTACATCACTGAGGATATCTCCACGTATCTCCACTGCCAAACCCCGCACCACCAGCCTGCTCGCTTTCACTTTGACTCAAACATCGGGCCAGCTCAGCAAGGCCCCGGAGCCTGTCGAACAAGGCATCCCTCATCCCTTCAACGTCACAAAGACATCAGAACTGAGTGCTGGACGACTTTCGATTTTTTTCCAGCGTACAGTGGCGTACAGCAATTTTTGTGACTTTTGAGTGGGAACTTGCAACCTCCTGTGCGTTCCCTCAGCTTCCGACGCTTGCGCCATGGACGGTGCAGCTTGACCTTCTGGAAATAAGCCCTGCACAGGGTCAGCGGTGGTCTCATGGATGACATGTCCCCCTGGATGGGAACTTGGCAGCATGGGCATTGAAAAATATTCAAGAATCATGTTTTACCCCAAATTGGCATGGTTGCTACTCAAAATGATCAGTCTATCTGTGATGCAACCAGCCCATCAAAGAGTTTGACCCACTCCCATGTCATCTCAGTCTGCATCGAATTTTTGGTCGGCCAGCTGCAGCACGTAGGTTTGAATGGACCGCGCAGGAATGGATGCCCGGAGGGCGCAGGGAGCTGCGTTCGCGCCGTCCAAGAGCAGCTTGAAAGTCACCTGAGCGTCAAAATCACGAGGCGGGGGGACTCATTGAAACATCATGGGTCAAACCTTGACCTTATTCTTTCCCAACACATCCACAGAAGTATGGACGGTATCCACCTCACTTATAACTCTCAGATTGTCTCACTTACAACTCACAGACCTCACTTAGAGACCTCCAAACTGTCTCATTCACAACTCAATATTAAACCAGGCAAGGAGTGTGTGGAAAGTACTTCCAATCAATCCATGATTCCATGGCAACCAGAAATCTCACACATCGTCTCAGCTGATATATTATATATATATATAGCTGTTCTTGCGTGGAATCTCAAACAAGACGAAACAGGATAAATCTGGACCAAAGCCAATCTGCAGTTGCAAACGGCATTCGCCTGTCGATGGAAAAAGTTGTGTGGCATTAGGTGGCCATTTCATGCCATTTCCACATCCTCTGCAAATTTGGCAGTGAGTTCAGCACTACTCTTGCACGCTCAAGCAAGGTCCGCAAGAACCTCTTGAGAGGATGAAGCCGCAAGTAAGCATCTAAATGGGTCAACAAATTTCAGCAACTCTGTCCCACCACCATTCACATCTGCCACACGATTTCTTTATTCCGTTTCCAATTGCACCAACCATGGGGTTCATCCGCCTTCTCTCTGCACCCTTCCCAGACAGGCAAGTTGCCGAGAGATTTGCGGCATTCAGCATTACCACGACTATAGCACCTTAGAGCATGTCTGGGTTGATCCAAACATTGGCGCATGCAAAAGAAAATGTGCTCGTGCCTTACAACTCTGCAGCCCGTTGCAAGTTTTCGCATAGCGCCTTCCACCCGAGTACCTTAGGCTATTCTGATTCGTGCCGCTTCTGTCTTTCCCTGCGATCAGCCAAAATGTTCATTGTTTCATGTTTTCTTCCATTCCGACATAATTCGACTCATCAAAAATTCAGCAGAATTGTGCGTGCAGTGCACTTCCACTTGATTTAAGCAGGTAAAATCCAGGGAAATGGCTGTAGCATGCCGCAACTATAGCAGTTTTCCCACATTATCCCATCTTATGGAGGATTACTTTCTATGGTCATATAATGTCATATAACACATACCCACACAAATGCACCCAAGGACCCTCAAGAAATGCCTATCCCGCAGCCCAGGCGCCGTCTGGGCGCTTCAAAGCCACCCCCTGCAGCCCGTCCTGCGCGGTGCAGGTGCCATAGATCCGCTGTTCGCTGCAGCTGGGGGTGCCAGACATGGAGGATGCCAGACCTGGAACGACCAGGGAAGATGCCAATTATAAATCTCCAAGTCTCGAAGTTATCCATGATTTTGCGGAGGGTTTGCAATAACTATATTTATGTATTATAATGATTAATTATCGTTTATGGTCTCCCGTCACACAAATGGGATAATGGGATGATATGGGATGATATTGTTTTCTCATTGAATGGAGCTTCAAGCCACAAGAAATGGTGCGTGTGGAACATTCTGCAAAAATAAGGACAACAGGCTTGAAGCTGCCAGGCTGTGGTTGCAAATTAGATCAAATTGGCAAACTCAGGCTTGAACCCGAATGAGCCGTAAGTGTAAACTGCCAAAAGACAAAACTTCTGACCTGCCAACTTTGGGAATGGTGCTTAACCTGGCAGAAATGGGTGTACGACATCAAAAGCTTGTCGTTCCCTAGGCTTTTTGGTCGTCTGCAGCGATGAACCCCTGGTAACTGTAGGGCCCCTTTAGCGGCTAATGATCACTACTAGTAATCAGCAACCATCTCTCTGGGGGGTTCCTGGGTGCCCATCCAGATGCATCCACTTTTGCAGGGATCGCAGTGTGATTAAGCTGTATGTGCAGTTTTAAGTGTCTATGTGCAGTTCGAGTCATATCGAGAATGGAATGTGAGTCTCCAAGTCCCAGCGTTTCATCATGACATACCTCGACAATTTCCCTGAAAATATCTGAAGATACTGTAATCCGTGCATAGTCCATGCACAAGTACTAGAAATCACCAGGAAATACCTAGAGTTGTTCATTGATGATGATGATGATGATGATGATGATCACCTTCTTCTTGTCCGCAATTGCTGCCACGCTGCACTTGGAGCGAGGCCAAACATACTTGGAAAAATGTCCCAGGAAAAAGTACTGCGGATGAACATGCAGTTCCTGACAGCACCACAAGCTTTGGGAATTCCAGTAACCTTTGTCAGAACCTTATTGGAACCTCTAGCTTGGATCAAATGAACAAATGGCAAAACTTGGGAAATCTGTACGTAACACAGAAGCTGACTGCAGAGTTTGCAAAACGCGAACTGATACGGAACCACTCAGCAAAAATCGAGCAGAACACTGCGCGCACCTGATCGGTCACACTGGCCATCAGTGGCGAGTCGCAAACGTTGCCCACGTGATTTGGCCCGCCAGCATCGTCCAAAAGCCTCACCACGTCAACCCAGGACCCAGCATTAATAGTGACCAGGACTATATAATGATTACTTAATAGGCGGTTCACCTCCAAATCCTCCAAAAATTGATGATCTGCTACGGATGAAGGTAGCACAGTACCAGCCCAAATCAGGGCGTACTGTGGTGCAGCATAGTTGATTGTATAATGCGGGTTGGTATCATGTCAAGCCAGAAATTGCTGCTTGGACTATATATTCATCGCGAGTAAGCAGAAGGAAGGATGGGAAGTTTAAAAATGTTGAAAAAGCATCGGGCAGTCTGCACATCCGACCACTGAAGGTGTGGGTATGTGGTTTGTGGCCTATGTGCCAGTTGTCCCATCCATTCGTGTTATTTTGCGATGCACCTGCCGAATCCTGCCGAGCGTTTGGCGATTCAACAGCAGCACGGTTACACCCAGGAGCATGTTCCAGTCGATCCAGCCAGCAGCGCCAGCATTCAAATTCCCCATGATGTCGTGCGCATAGCCTGCCATTGGCTTTGGAAATTGCTGAAAAAGATTGGACAAATTCCGTTTTTGCGCCTTCGCCAAAGCTCCAATCGCCTTCGGTTATGCGGGTGCCGGACTTCCACCGGTGCCGCTCCTAGGGGGCATGGCAGCCATGTTAGTGGAGATGTGGCCCACTTGGTGGTGGGAAGATTTGGAAAATCACTTGGAAAATATTGGAAAATGTGGTCAGCAATTCCACCTCCAGAATCCGCCTGATATCTCCACATTCTATAGTTTCAGGACGTTTCAGGCTGTTTCAAGGAGTTTCAGGGAATAGAAAAGTAGAACTCCCAAGAGGGGAACTGGGTAATTCAGAAAAGGAGATATCCAGTAGATCCCAGTAGCATGTAGTAGCATGTAGTAGCATGTAGGTTGGAATCACCAAATGCTGCTGCGATTCGTAGCAGGCTTCCGTTGCGAGCAAGGTGGCATCAGGAAACTCCTCCCGAGTTTTCCGCAGCTTGTCGAAGTGATCACCTGCCATGACACAGAAATGCGCAAGTGGAATAGCACCCAGCCCTGGACTAGCTGCGCAAGTGCCACTTGGAGCTCCTTTTTCGACACTAGCATCAACATCCGCTCCGGAAGGCACAAAAAATCCATGACTGTCGCTGTTGATATGGTTGTGCCTCAACGTTGTCGCAGTTTCCCTGGCTATCAGCTGGACACCCTCTTGCGCAACACATATTTCTGACCCGCATGAAGGGCCACTCCAATGTGCAGGTGCGTTTGAATGCATAGATTTGTCCAGAAGCAGGCGTTCACTTGCGCAACTCTTCCCACTGTGCCAGTTCAACGCTAAATCCAACGCCGATGTTGAAGCGTTGTGCTGAGTTCGCTTTGGTCGCGCCAGCACCCTGCCGGGAACAATCAACAATCAGCATTTCACCCAATACAAACTGTACGTATGGAGCTGATTAGGCCTGCAATAACTCGTATACAGGGATAGCATGGCCATCACATGTGCAACAACTAACAGGGAAAAAAATGCCACAAGCACCTCAGATCTTTAGAGGTTCTGGTCATCTTCCCCGTCCACTGGTCTTGTTGCCAACCAATCCATGCAGTGTCACCAGGATCCAATACCGGCTATCTGCACAGCAAGGACTGCAGGAGCAAGGCTCTTTGCTGCTGCTCAGCAGCGCACCAGCGCAAAACTGCATCTGCCAACCTTGACGCAAACTCCTGAGCATTGCAGCAAAACAAGCTCCTTATATACATATAGTTACATCTCTCTCTCTCTCTCCCTCTCTCTCTCCATCGCCATCTCCAAGAGCCTGGGCAAAGGCACATATAATTACATGCATACATGTAATTATATTATATATATATGTATATATAACTTGTTAATTCTAATTATACTTATAAATATGTTTATATACAGTAATTCTTTCAGTAAATGCTCCAATTTAGAAAATTTCTAAACATGTTTGTGTTTCCAACCGCTTCAAAGCGTCTTGCATCCCAGTTCTTCCACAACGCCTGCGGCGCCTGCACCTGACTTGATCTCGGGCACTTGCCCAAGGCGTCATGTTCAAACATGTCTCTTTGGAGCATTTCAGATTTTGCACCATTTTGCACCATTTTGCATCTGCACTCCATATAGTCACCAGCTAGTCATCATCAAAGTCCTCAGATCACAGTCACACCATTCCAGGTGGAGCTTTTGCGCCAAATGATTCCCAGGCCATCATCTTGGTCCAAGATCAGCCCTTCTGTTCGAGGATCATCCTCTAAAAACCTTAAATTAAACGCATGCAGCTTCTCAGCAATGTCCCGAAAGCGCTTCACCTCACTTTCCTGCGCAGTTTCCTCAGGTCTGCGGCCCTCTGGCACTGCGGTGACCATGCCACGGAACAGCACGTTGTCTGCAAGGACCATGCCATCTTCTGCCAGCAAATCATCCAATGTCAGGTCCAAAAACTCCTCGTAGCCTAAGTTGGAAGATTGAAAATTGAAAGAGGGCATGGCCATCGCGCTAGCTCTTGAGCTTTCCATGGTATAATCAAACCAGTTGGCACACGACACCAGCACCAACACTTTGAAGCACAAGGATGTACTGTAGCATTCTGCAGTATTCTCCTATCTTCTCAAACTGACCAGGAATCAATAGAAATCAGATCCGATTCCGATGGCGCGCCCAGGTACTTTTCATGGACGCATCCAGGTGGAACATGTCGAACTTGGTGGAACAAGCAACGAGTTCAGGAAGCAGTTCCTGCGCCAGACCTTCCACAACCTGGGCCACACGGCTGTGAGAATAGGCTATACCGATACCCCTCCTAAATTGCTATCTTAATTAAGGATAAATAATCTATGAATGTATGGGATTTAGGATACCCTATTTTCAGGTAACATGTTCGGTATTGAACTTCATCAAGTCTCACACGTATCTACGTGTTTGGATCTGCACATGGCCTAGGAAGAAAACGATCAAGACATGTTTTTCAAAATCATCAGCCTGCACCACAGTTTGCTAGCCAAAATGCCAAACAGAGCAGTCCAAATTTTACCCCAGCAATCCCAGCAAATTAAAATACATTAATACAGATTAACACACATTATAATACACATTAAGATACTGATGCCCACTGGGATCGCCCTCCCCAAGCAACATAAATGTTATTAAATGAAAAAAAACAAAACACATAAATATTAAATATGTATAATTACACAATTACAGTATAATATATATATATATATATTTATATTTATATATATATAGTCTACAAACCCAAAAAAAACAGCTGCACCAACCAATGGCAGGTAGCTTGCACCTGGCCCATGGTGTTTCCGTGGATTCTTTGGAAGTCCCGCGCCGCCTGGGCCTGGAGCGGGCAACGTTCCATGGTGACCACCGTGGCACCAGCCTCCGCGAAGCAGAGGGCCGAGTACCTGAGCGCAAAGGATATCTGATGCATCTGACATCTGAAATCTGAAATCTATTGGTATTATCTATATATGTATATATATATATATATAATTATATAATATTATATATATATATGTGTGTTATTCTATATTGATATCTGGGTTTCGAACTGAAGATCTGGCCAGTTGCTGAACTTTTTCCTGATGCCATGGCTGATATTGGTGAAATTGAATGACTTGAGCTTATACTTGAGATAGCCAACACATAAAGATGAAAGGAATACGCTGCAAGCATCCAGCTGTCCCGATAGTTTCCAGGTTCAGAGTTTCCAACACTAGCAGAATAGAGAAACTGCTGCACATGTGGGAAAAAAGCCACTCACGATCGGTCACAGCCCCTCAAAGTGACAGATTCCCTGCAAAATGGCTGATTACTACTCAAACGCATGCAAAAAAAAATGCCAAATCAAACCTCCTGTTTAATAAAAAATAGGCTTTAGAAACACAGATTGACTGAAAACACTGAATAATCCCCATTCATAGGGTTGATGCAGGTTAATGAATGATAATAAATGTTCATATTAAGCCCCTAAACCTGAGGCCATCTGAGGCCCCTTTGGCCTTAGGTGACCTTTGGGGTACTGGTACCGATGGACAGCCAGGGCGCCCCGTGAAGGTGCCCAGCTCCAAGATTCTTGTTGCCCCAGCAGCCAGCCGTGTCAGCAGACGTCCGCGGGAGCTGCTGGGTAACATGTGGGATCCACTGGGAAACAGCTCCTCGGCAGACAAGACAGCAGCTTGATGGTTGGACATTTAAGATCATTTGAGATCATTTAAGTAGATTTCAAATGATTTAAGCAGATTTAGGTCACATGGATCTTGCGTACAATAAATTTACGGTCATTACGGTCATTTGGTGCAACCACTACAGCACCAGTAATTACTCCGATGGACCCCTCCAAGGCCAAATGTATTTGATTCATTTTGATTCTATTTTTTGATACTGCAAAGGGACACTGGTGACACTGGATCCTGAAACCCCCTCGCGGTGATAGGATAGTGCCAATTCAACCACGTCCTAGCTGTAGCGATTGTAGCGAAACACGGCAAAACACTTGTATTGGAAGCATTGAAAGAATCATAGCCCCACAATATCTCATGTAGACCGTTGATGCACCCTAGTTTTGTAACAAATTTACGCAAGGAGGAACTCCATATATCTCCATATAACTTGGCCAAAAGCATCCCAGCAGTCCTGAGTGTAGGCCCTCAACTCTTGGTAGACCATTGGTTCATCACTCGCTTGATCGGCTTCCAGTGCATTGCGCACTCGCTGCATCATCCCATGGTTGGTGAAACGTGGCCAGAGCTCGGTTTGAAGCCTTCGGTAGCCGCTTTTTTCTGGAAGCAGGAGGCCAGGGCGGCCAGGGCGGCCAGGGGACGAAAAGCTCCAAACTTGGCAGAAAGGTCCCCATGGCTGCCATGGCCCCCAAATCAACAGCGAAGTCACTAGGAGCAACCATGCACCCATGGCTGCTCTGGCTTGGCACTCCCAACTTCCTAAAAAATGCGGGCCTGCGGAGAGTTGATACCGGTGGTGAAGCTATGCCAGCTATGCCACATGGGTTTGCTTTCGTCATGTGTGCTTCTAGAATCTTCTAGACCCGTGATAAGCCCATCAATAATCATCAATATCTCTATGCATCAAGCCACAGCTTTTGGAAGACCCGAATATACCCCATGACCAATGGGCAACATAGTTGAGGAATCTTGAAGGAATCTGTTTCCAAATGTACTCCAAAAAATGGTCCAGTTCAGTCCAAGTCCAGCATTGCACAACTTCGGTGAGCTTGAACACGTAGAAGGTATTTCATTTAAACGAATTCAATTGTGACAATCGTGACAAACCGGAAGCCTAGTTTAGTTCAACTGTTTCCTCGGCGACTAGATTTCCAACACTCGCATCCTAATGGTGACCGCTGGGGAGATATGGGGTCACAGAGCCACGCCGGCCACGCCTGCGTACCAGTGAAACGCAATGCCTCGCACAAAAGCTTTGGCTGGCGATGGCCGCTCCACACCCAAGGCTTCACGGGCCCAGTCATACACGTGATCCTAGCAAGCCACCATGAAACACATGAAACACACTTGGCAAGTTGGATGGGGAAAGGTTGGACCTGGCAGCCTGGAAGTTGGATGAATTTGGAGGGTTCATGTCCATGTGAACCATGTGAACCAAGATCTTTGGGTTTGGGGACTTATAGGTGTGCTCAGAGTTTGCGAGTGGCAGCAACCTGCGCTTTGCTTCCCTCTCTCGGACTGTTCCCGCGGTTCTGTCCTTGTTGTGGTCGTAGATGAAAATCTGCACATCTGGGTGAATCGATCGCAGGGTGGGGCCCAAATGCAGCGCGACAAATTCAGCTTCTTCCTTGGTGGGGCATGGACTGCTGGCAGCCTGTGGTTTCCTCCCTTCTGCAACGAATTGTTAGTCAATGCAAGCAGGGTATCTACTTAATCAGCACATGGATCTGAGTCTGCATATCACCTTGCAGTCTGATACTGCGGACAAGCGTGTACAGTGCGTTTGTGGTTCCTTAGAATCAAGGCCAAGGCCAAGCGTCCTTGGCAGTGTAGCAGCATGCTTCCCAAGGAGCGTTATGCTCCGGTTCATTCTGCACGGTCACAGCCCAAATCTTCACACTCCTTGAGCAGGGCAGGGTCGTACTAAGCTGTTCTGGTTTGGGATCAAGCTGTCTATTTTTGCTCTATTTTCTAACTACATGTTCATATTTCATGAATGAATTTCGGCACCAGTTGTCATGACGATTGACTGCCTGTCTCGCCGAGTTGCTGCTGCCTGTATGCTGAGATCCAAGTCGCGATGTATCTGGCCCAAACGTCCTGCCAAAGTGCCGTGAAATTAGTTGTTTGAAGGAGGGCAAGCACACATTTACATATATTAATATATGCGATATATATGTATAATATACATATGATAAAATCTCATTCTGCAATATTCTGCAGTCGTGTGTCCTGTCTCAAACATCTGCAAATACCTGCACTAAGCTCAAGATCTAAAAGGTTTAAAAGTTTGGAACTGAAATGAAGTGAACATGCTTCGCCCATGGCTTCGCCATATGCTTCCTGTAGACACCTTGCCACCCCTCCATCAGGCCTGGCATTCTGGTCGCAGCCCTGGTTTCGTTGAACCATTCATCGCCTGTTCGGGAAATTCGGGGAGAAGTCAGAACAGGCATCTCGCACCCAAATACGACTGAAAAAACCCGGCTAAACTCAAGCAGTTCTCTTTAAAGAGACAAATGCAATCTGTGGAAATCCAGTAATCACGACGCGGCTCTAGCCACAACATGGACTGTAATGTACAGATATGTACAGTAATCCAGGATTCCGGCAGCAAAGCAAAGGTCCAACGGAGCTGGATTTGAGAAAGCTCACCTCTACATCACTTGATGACCGTAAGTCCTCCAGATTGCAAGATCTGGAAAAAAATAAACTCAAATTCCTTGTCAAAAGAAATATGTGCACATATGTGTAAAAATCAAGTGGATAGAATATTGGGATGTTAGAAAAAATATTCCCATTTGAGTGATGATTTATTGAAATGATAATATTCGATCTATTCCAGGATGGTTTTGATTATCAATAAATAGTTCTATAGGTTATATATACCATATGTTAGATATTATGACATATGGTATATTGTGTATATATACTTAAAATAATAATAATAATATAGGTCTATATATATATATATGGCGTATACATATATATATATTACATTATCCCATCATCTCCCATCATCTCCCATCATCTCCCATCATCTCCCATCATCTCCCATCATCTCCCATCATCTCCCATCATCTCCCATCCCAAGAAGCGAGTATGCTGTGCCGGTGCTCTGTGAATTCAGAGGCCAGCTGAAAGGCTATCAACCATCGTGGCTTATGTGCCCATCAAATTGAACATCCCTCACATTACTATATGATAATCTCATGTGTAAACTCCATAAACTCCATCCACATCCACCATAATTGCCATGCCATTTGCCATGCCTTGCTGATTTTCATCCATGCCGGAGGGCTCCAGGGTGAAGCCATGAGTTGCAGCGTGCGGCACAGCTTCTGGGCCCCATGGATCAATGGAATCAGCGCCTTGCTGTCGCGCTTCACCTGTGAACTCCAAAAATGGGTGGCTTATGCTGGCTGTCAGAAGGGAAATTAGAGGAAGACCATGGAAAGGCCCTCATGATTCTTTGCAAAATTCTGTGGATGGTTCGATTATTCTGCGAATATTCCATGAAATCAAGCCACAACCAGTATAAATTTCATGTGCAATGGCTCCTGCATGTCGAAATGATCCAGCTCGTAATCTTCCTCCACCGGGTCGAAACAATAGTTTCCCAAGGAGAAATCGCAGCTATTGATGTGCACACGTCCCAAGGTGAGACCTGAGTTCCATCTCCGCAGCATATCTGCCATAGCCTTCATCTGCGAGAAAACAGTAATTCCTGTCCTTTTTACTTTGGTAAAATGTTCCTGGCACTGGAAATCCTCCTTTTTTGATAGCATATCTAATTTTTTTTGTTTTGTCTATATATAATGATGTGACCACGTCTTACCAGTGGAAATGGAGATTTCCCATCGTCATACTTTCCGTGCCTAAGACCCGGCGCCAAGATGCCAATTCCCTCATTTCCAAAGTAGAGCTCCAGCACCTCTCGTTGAAGCTCAGGATCTAAGCCCTGGAAAACCTCGGCTGCACCCGAGGTGAAGGAAAAATGGACAAGATCTGTGAAAGTCTGTGGCTAAAGGTGGAACACCTATAGAAAATTTAGGATAGGGTTGAGGACCAGTTGCCTTTTGACCAAGTTTTCCTCAATATAATTGGAAAAATATGGAAAGAATTATGGAAAGCATGAAATTGCAGGATAGAGAAATCCTGGACTATATTCAATAACTACCATGGCTTCAGCGTTTCGAAACAGTGCACCCCCCCAAAAAAACAAGATGAAGCCCACGAACCCGAATGCTCACACGTATGTTAATGGTACAGATGTCAAAACACATGGTTATGCAGTCACGCACAATACCTTTCTGCAATAGTTTATTTGAACAGTCTTGTACATGTTTCCCTTGTTACCAGTCTGCAGTGTGGAGTGGAAAGTGTAGAGAGTGTGGAGTGTGTGGAGTGTGAAGTAAGGAGTGTGGAGTGTAAAGTGTGGAGTGGGGAGTGTAGAGTGTGTAAAGTGTAGAATGCGGAGTGTAAACTGTAGAGTGTGGAGTATGGAGTGTAAAGTGTAGAGTGTGGAGTGTAGAGTGTGGAGTGTGGAGTGTAGAGTGTGGAGTGAGGAGTGTAAAGTGCAAAGTGTGGAGGGTGGAGTGTGGAGTGAGGAGCGTAAAGTGTGGAGTGAGGAGTGTGGAGTGTAAAGTGAGGAGTGTAAAGTGTGGAGTGAGGAGTGAGGAGTGTAAAGCGTGGAGTGAGGAGTGTAAAGTGTGGAGTGTGGAGTGTTTGTGGAGTGTAAAGTGTGGAGTGTGGAGTGAGGAGTGTAAAGAAAGGAGTGTGTAGTGTAAAGTGTGGAGTGTGGAGTGTAAAGTGTGGAGTGTGGAGTGTAAAGTGTAGAGTGAGGAGTGAGGAGTGGAAAGTGTAGATTGTAGTGTAAAGTGTGGAGTGTGGAGTGTAAAGTCTCAGGTGAGGAGTGAGGAGTGTAAAGTGTAAAGTGTGGAGTGTAAAGTGTAGAGTGTGGAGTCTAAAGTGTAAATGTGGAGTGTGGAGTGTAAAGTGTAGAGTATGGAGTGCGGAGCTTCCCCCATAGACAGGGCGACGCCACAGGAAAACCAGCGACTCGAGACGAGACATGTGGATGCAGAAAAACCAGCATTTCGTGCGAGACTTTCTCCAATTTCGATATTTTCGACACGTTCTCAAACAGGTTGGAATGTCACAAAGTGCCACGCCTGCCACGCAAAACGACATGACAACCTGCTTGGACACATTCGAATAGGACATGTTTGCCAGCTTCCCCCATAGACACGGCGACGCCGCAGGAAAACCAGCGACTCGAGACAAGACACGTGGATGCAGAAAAACAAGCATTTCGTACGAGACTTCCTCCAATTTTGACATTTTGTGAACATCATCCAACAGGTTGGAATGTCACAAAGTGCCACGCCTGCCACGCAAAACGACATGACAACTTCCTTGGAAACCTTCAAAAAGGAGAGGTTTTGCGGCTTCCCCCATAGACACGGCGACGCCACAGGAAAACCAGCGACTCGAGACAAGACACGTGAATGCAGAAAAACCAGCATTTCGTACGAGACTCCCGGCAATTTTCACAGTTGGCAACATGACAAAAGGACAAGTTTTGCAGCTTCCCCCATAGACACGGCGAGGCCACGGGAAAACCAGACACGCGAGACGATACAGGTGGGAGCACCAAAACGAGCATTTCGTGCGAGACGTCCTCCAATTTTCACACTTTGTAGCTTCAAAATCGACGTTTTCCTACGAGTTTTCCTTAGAACCTGAAAATTTGCAACCTCAAAATCGATGTTTCGTGCGAGGCTTCCGTCAATTTTCACCACATCGCACAAAATGCCATGCCTGCCACGGAATTTGCACCTTGTCGCCACTTGACGCAGCCCTGCCAATGCGATTTACAAAAAACACGCAAAAGGACACGTCTAAAGTGCTGCGCCTGCCACGAAAAATGACGATGGACACGTCCAAAGTGCTGCGCCTGCCACGAAAACTGCAACACATCTTCTGAAAACGTCGCAAAAGTATTGCGCCTGCCACGCAAAACGACTTTCGACACGTTCCAGAACACGTCTGCAATGTCACGAAGTGCCACGCCTGCCACGCGAAACGAAGCAACCAGACGTCTGAAACCTCCAAAAATGACCACCTCTGCAGAACTTCCCATAGGCACGGCCATACGGCCGGACGGTTGCGGACGGTTGCGGACGGTTCGTTGCGGACGGTTGCGGACGGTTGCGGACGGTTGCGGACGCGGACGCAACGTCGAGCGAACACACCCTCAACCCCCAGACCCCCAGAGTGAAACGGGAACCCTTGCTACGCATTCGGGAAAAAAGGAAGTTCCATCTATCCGACCAGGAGACGAGAGCACTGGCTTCGGTGAATGCAGTGCCAAAACCCAGGATCTCCTGATCAGGATGGAAGTCGTGCACCCAAGGGGCCTAGGCATGTTACATTCTGTGGCCATCTGTGGCCCGTGCAAAGGGACGTCGTGGTGGTGGTGACCGTGGTGCTGGTAGTGCTGGTGCTGATGATGATGATGGTGGTGGTGGTGATGATGATGATGATGGTGATGATGATGGTGATGCTGATGATGATGATGGTGATGATGATGATGATGATGGTTGTGATGATGATGATGATGATGATGATGATGATGATGGTGGTGATGATGATGATGATGGTGGTGGTGGTGATGATGATGATGATGATGATGATGATCATGATGGTGATGGTGATGGTGATGATGATGATGATGGTGATGATGATGATGATGATGGTGATGGTGATGATGGTGGGGATGATGACGATGATGACAATGATGACGATGATGACGATGATGATGATGGTGATGATGATGATGATGATGATGATGATGATGATGTATAGGACCAGATATAATTATATAGGAACAAGTTTGATTGTGTCGGGATAATACTGGAGAAAAAAAAAAACGATAAAGAAGTCACGAGCACGTTGTTTTCCTACAGAGAGATTGTCTCTAGAATTAGGTGGTGCGTATAATTAGGTTGTTCCATACAACGGAACGGGAAAAAATTATCGGAAATGCTTGCCTCACAAGAATGGCCAATATATAAAACATCAATTTGAAAAATAGAATCTACAAAATAATAGCAAAACAGGACCCCAAAAAACGACAAAGAACATTGAAAAAAAACTTACAAAAAGGTTCGAACACCACTCAAAAACAGTCAAAAAAAAATCAAAAGCAGTGAACACCGATGGAACCTAGTGTATGTAGTGCCGTGCAGTGTTGTGTGATGTATATTGTCAGTATCGGTGCTGCATGTTGCAGCATGTTGCAGCAAATAAATCAGCGATGAGATACATCCAGCAAACAGTCAACTCGCTACAGCCTCTTGAATAAAGGGCTTTGGCACAATCTACATAAAAGCAATGTTCAAACAAATCTTCTCCGACGGGCCAAGTTCTCTGCCAAAGTTGGTCCTGCTTGGCATGATCCAAGTGCACCTCTATCACTGGCCCTGAAAAATCGAAATCGGCCTGGCTCCAGATTTGGGTTGGTCTTGTAAGAAGACAGTGTGAGAATTTGCAGGGTAACATTGATCAAAAGAGAGATCTCAACAAAAATCATCCAGTTTCATAAGTTCGGAAGGTCGACCAAAAAAAACAATTGACATCAATTGACATTTTACAAAATATAAATCTTCAACATGTCATGTCCATGCCAACGCCATGTCAGGCCTCTAGCTTGGGTGCCTCCAAGATCTGCATCCGCTCTCCAGTGTCCCAGCTGCTTTGGATCAAGGACATGCCCTGTTCAGAGCTTGGCCGCCATCCCATCTGGAAACGCCAAGTGACCCTGGTGGGTAATGGCTTTCGCGCCTCCAGAAGACCATGGATGTCCTGCAGCAACTTCAGAATCACCTGACGCAGGATGCGGGTCATGGTGGGCCGTGGTGGGCCATGGTGGGCCATGGTGGGATCAGAGGGAAAGGAAAGCTCTCCAAGTTCTTCAAGTTTATGTGTCAGGGCGTTAGAGATTTGTGGAGGCCTTGGCCTTTCAAGCTTGATCAGGCTCAGCTAGGAGTGCTTAGGAGTGCCCTAAACCGCCTAAACCAAAAGTATGAAAAGTATTGAAAAGTGGAAAGGGAGAGCAAATTCAAAAAAGACTTGCACATACTTCAATATTTCCACCAAGTGGGCCAACAAATGCCATCCATAAAGCCGAAGCACTGCGTCAGATGTGAGCGCCCTGGTCTGTGAGCGCATCTCAATGACACCTCTCAGGGATGGCTCAAAGCCATACCTCACTTGCCAGCCGCAGGGGCCAAGGAGAAACATGAGGGATTTCCGAGGGCTTGGCAATGGAAAATCCCAATTTGCTTATGATTTTCCATTTAAATCCCATTGGTAATTGATAAGGAAATGTCTAATTGCCATGTTTGAGGCTAGCTCGATACAGTACCATTGGCGCGCGCGCGCGCACACACATACACACACACACGGAGAACTTGTAGGGTGCAGCTCAGAAACTTTTCCAGCACAGGCCCCTGCTTCTGCAGAGTAAACTCTACGTGCTGGCCATGGGCAGATGGCGAGTTGCGCAGTTTCATGTACCTGGGGTGATGAGAGGTTTCTACATCCCAGTGCCAGCAAGAGGTATTAAGAACCCTTGTGCGCGGTGTACTCCTATCATATTCTGCCATCTTATATTCCGTTGTCATTATATATATCATAATTATCATAGAGTACAGTACCTGGCAAGCAGTGGCAGGGATCGAGCGTGATCTTGACATGACTCTTGCTGCGCTCTGTCTTTGAGCACTAGTGAAAAAACATCACAGTGATGCAGCCTTACTCCCTCAGGTAATTTAACGTGGCGATGGAAAATTAATGAAATTCATTTGTCTTTTGAGTCTATGGTCTATACAAGTAGATGTCTCTGATTTTCCCGTGGTATCCAGTAGTTCACCCAGTTGGGATAGGATTCCATCCTCCAGGCCACTCTCGGTGAAACTCCGGCTCCGCGTAGGCCGCGCGCAGCTCCCACAGCATCGCCGTGCAGCGAAGGAGGGACAGCTGCAACAGAGGTGGTTGCAGCTGCAGCGACGAACCTGGGCAGCTGCCGGGCGATACATCACCGGCTTGGTTTGAGGCAACATCATGATCATCATGGAACATCTACAGAAAGTTCCAGGAAGTTCCAGGACACCATTTGAAATTGCTTGCAGATGTTCCCTTGAACCAATTCGGGGAACACAGCATGTGCGAAAACACAACCAATACAAAGCATGGGTGGGTGATGGCCCTGGCTGAACATCGCGCCGCGTGCAGGTCTCTTTTCATCCAAAGATGATAGCACTGCATGGCCTCCATGGCAAAATGATGCTTCCTCCTAAACCTACACTGATCAGATCCACCTTGGACCAGGTAAATCTTAAAATGCGACAAAGCAATGTGCATTCCTTCGGAATCACAAGCTCTGGGCCATTCCTGGCGGAAAATATTGCCTCGACCAGGACCACGTAGAAAATTTGCCATCTTGACGTGCTGTCGTACATTGTGGTCAGGTCTCACTGTGATCCTTTGACCTGTGGTTTTCTTCCCAACTGAGTGCTAATGGCAAACGGCTGCATCTGTTTATGTATATATCTAATAATCGCATGTGCTTATATACCTATCTACATATACATCATATACTTATCTTGTATATGTCTACACATACATACGCGCGTATAAATGAATGTATATGGATGGATGGAAAATCATCAGGCTATGTCAGGCTCACGCGCAGACCCGCGCAGGTATCCCACGGGTTTGAGCAACTGCTGGCTGCGGTGAGCATCGAAACTGACTGTCGGAAGCTGCCAGTCATTCAGTCTTCCCTGAAATTTCCCAGTCAGCAACCAATAAAAATTCACTAACATCATCTAACATCATCTAACATCCCATGTATCCCCGGACTAATCCCACGCATTAGCTCAATAAAGAGCTGAGGTCCCATGGATCTTGCCCAGTGACCGAAGACGTCTGGAGGGACGTCAGCCTCTCAAGATTTATCCAGTCGGATCTGCGTATGTCTCTGGGCAAAGTCTCACAATGCACCATCCGAATCAACGCCTCGTCTGGATATTCCATGCAATTTTCTTGGTGGGCAGCTATGCTAAGCGGCATATTGTTGGGGGTCTGGAGGTATTTCATGTCTTTTAACCATGTGACATGTGCCGTGCCTCCGTCAACTGTGGTTTCGCCAACAATGCTTGCAACTTGGCAGGGTCACCTGCCAAGGCGATCGTCTAGGTATACAGGGTCCGGGTGTGCAAATGATGTGAACCGTATGCGAACCCGTTTTTTTGGGGCTGCCTCGAAATGGAGAAAAAATAGGCATACAACTGGTTATACAAGCGGGTTATACAAGCGGGATGGTGGATCATTAGGATTTACCATGGTTTTACCATAGTTATCCATAGTTTAGGATGGTTTGCCATGGTGGTTACTATGGTTTTGCCAACATGGATCCCCCCCACGCCGAAAACGCGTGACACCTGGTGCGGGGCAAATGGGATCTGCTTGAGACATAGGCTCCACGATCCTCAACCGCGGGGGCTGCATGGAAATGGTTCTACCAGCGATGTTCATCCCAGTGGCCACAAAGATATTATGATGTTTTTTAATCAAATCTCAAACATCATATCAAACATAGTGCTTATTGCATTGTCAATAGTAGTAGTGTAGTAGTGTTACATGTGTTACTATTGTTACTGCTATATTGCTATTGTTGTTGCCGTTTTATGTGTATATATGTATATAACTTATAACCATACTATGTGTATATTATATAACAACTATTATTACTGCATGTACCTATATATATATATAGGTACATTATATATATATATGCGTATATGTGTGTGTGTGCGTGTATAAATAAATATATATATATATATAGGTCTTGACCCACTGTATGGATCCATGTGAGGCAATGTGGCCCAAGAAACAAGGCTTTCAGCACCAATAGGATCCAAGTAACGCAGTTCGTGACATCTGCTGGGCTATGTCCAACAATGCTTCAAATGCCTTAGGAAATTCACAGGAGATGCGACCAAAAGTGGAAGATGCACGATATGGTAAGAATGTGGAATTTTCTCACCTGATTCGTGTAAAATTTTCAGAAATAGCTCCAAAATCCGACATGTTCTGGCAAGAATCCGCTTTTCATTTCATGGTGCAAAAAAAAATGCAAAAAGGATGCAGAAGGATGCAGAAATTATATAACTACAATCTTAATCTGGTGATCTGCCCGGGAAAAAGGCTCCATTCCAAGTGTGCCTGGGACCAATCGCAGGAATCTACCCATGACCCTGGCTCGCGGATAATTTTAGGTTTAGGGTTAAAACAGCGAATCGCAGCGATTGGTTTTCTCCAGTTTCAAATGGGTCCCCCAATGAAATGAGTCTTACATCATGTAGGTTTGCATCATCATCGTCATCGTCATCGTCATCCTCACCGTCATCGTCATCCTGAACATCATCATCATCATCAACAACATCATCATCGTCGCCATCCTCATCCTCATCCTCATCGTCATCCTCATCGTCATTGTCATCATCATCGTGATCCTCATCATCATCATCATCATCATCATCATCCTCATCATCATCCTCATCCTCATCGGCATTGCCATCCTCATCCTCATCCTCATCCTCCTCCTCATCCTCATCCTCATCCTAATCCTTGCCGTCGTCAGTATCATCATCATCATCATCATCATCATCGTCATCGTCATCGTCATCCTCATCTCCATCCTCATCGTCATACTCATCCTCATCCTCATCGTCATCCTCATCCTCATCCTCATCGTCATCCTCATCCTCATCGTCATCCTCATCCTCATCCTCATCGTCATCCTCATCCTCATCGTCATTGTCATCCTCATCATCATCATCATCATCATCATCATCATCATGACAATCATAGTCGTCATCACCATCATCATCATCATTATCATCAGCATGATCATCAACATCAACATCATCATTACCATCACCATCATCATCATCATCATCATCATCATCATCATCATCGTCATCGCCATCCTCATCCTCATCGTCATCAGCATCATCATCAGCATCATCATCATCATCATCATCATCGTCTTCGTCGTCGTCGTCGTCGTCGTCCTCATCATCATTATCATCATCATCATCATCATCATCCTCATCCTCATCCTCATCGCCATCCTCATCATCATCCTCATCCTCAGCATCATCCTCATCATCATCCTCATCCACATCCTCATCTTCATCGTCCTCATCCTCATCGTCATCCTCATCAACATCCTCATCGTTATCGTCATCCTCGTCCTCGTCCACATCCTCATCGCCATCCTCATCCTCATCGTCCTCCTCATCCTCATCCTCATCCTTATCGTCATCCTCGTCCTCGTCCTCATCCTCATCGCCATCGTCATCCTCATCCTCATCGTCATCCTCATCAACATCCTCATCCCCATTCTCATCCTCATCGTCATCGTCATCCTCATCGTCATCGTCATCCTCGTCCTCGTCCTCATCCGCATCGTGTTCGTCATCGTCATCCTCATCCTCATCGTCATCCTCATCCTCATCCTTGTCGTCGTCAGTATCATCAGTATCATCATCATCATCATCATCATCATCACCAGCATCATCATCATCATCATCATCATCATCATCCTCATCCTCATCGGCATCGTCATCGAGATTGTCATCGTCATCCTCATCCTCATCGTCATCCTCATCCTCATCCTCATTGTCATCGTCTTCGTCATCGTCATCGTCATCGTCGTCGTCGTCGTCGTCATCATCATCATCACCATCATCATCATCCTCATCATCATCATCATCCTCATCCTCATCGGCATCGTCATCGAGATTGTCATCGTCATCCTCATCCTCATCCTCATCCTCATTGTCATCGTCTTCGTCTTCGTCGTCGTCGTCGTCGTCGTCGCCGTCGTCGTCGTCGTCGTCCTCATCATCATCATCCTCATCGTCATCGTCATCGTCATCCTCATCATCATCATCATCATCATGATCATCATCATCATCATCGTCATCGTCATCGTCATCCTCATCATCATCATCATCATCATCATCATCATCGTCATCGTCATCGTCATCGTCCTCGTCGTCGTCGTCGTCGTCGTCGTCGTCGTCATCCTCATCATCATCATCATCATCATCATCATCGCGGAAACATGGAATAATGAAAACATAGAAACATGGCAACATGGAAATATATCATCAGTGCCCTGCCAAGAACGCTGACATCGAGTCGCTGCATTGAGTCGAACTTGGCCGTCTGCCGTCATCTCTCCTTTGCGGACGCAGTTGGACGGTGCCAAGGGGTCGCTCAGGACCCTGCAAGTAGGCCCAGGACACCTGGAATTACTTGAAGGTGGTGAAACGAAGTGGCAAAGCACAGCCCAGACTCTACAGTAGTTACTCTAGTTAGTACAAACACGTGCATTCCCTGTAAAATTCTGGCTGGCATCTGATCCAATCAGAAGGTAACTAGCATGATGGTCTTAATTGGTCTTACACGCAAGGAATTACAAAAGTTAAATGAACTTAATCAACAGAGGTGGTGACGACTCTCTCTGAAAAGGCCCACCTAATGGGAAGGGATTCTCTCGCCAACTGCCTGAGGGTCGGTCCTGGCATCCCCCAGATGACACATTTACGTGTACTGTATACCATTTAATTGCAAACTTCTGCCAAGTCAGCAAATTCCCAGCATGGCTGGCTCCTGTTTCCCAGGGACTCCTATCTTTCTCAACATCAAATCAGCTAAAGCACCTAAAAGAAGCTCCCTGAATCACCACAGCCAAAGGCCAGGCGTCTTCCCTTGCGCTGCTTGCAATCTGCGTGCCAGTCTTTGATGACGTCGTGCAACCCCAAGTCCGGGCCCACAAGCCATGTGACCATCTCGTCCAAACGATCCGGGTCGGGCAGGGACCAACACACGCAGGTGGCCACGAATAAGTAGATAGCGTTGATGCGCATTAGAACATCCACCTCAGTACACTAGCACTTAGCAGAAAATGCACGAAAATACTATTAAAATCTATTAGGCATCTTGTACACCCATCTAATCGACTGCATCCATCCGCAGAGGTCTGCAGTCCATGTAGCAGCCCGCTGGCAGCCCAGGTGCTCGCTTCTCTTCTGGCAAGTTGGGGCTTTCCAACATCTTGCTCACCGACTTATATGCCTCAACCACCCAATCAAGGAACCCCGAAATTGGAGTTTGAGAGTTTAATTTAAGGATCACAAATCGGCAAACGCCACTGAGACTGTCCATGGTGCCAAGAAAAAGCTGCATCGTTCAGGTCACCATGGCAACATGTCTAGTGCCTTGCTATTGCCCAAATGGCTCGCCGACATGTCACTTTCCCAGCATCGGTAGCCCAAGAACCATGAGGAAAAGAAACTCTATATATGTATATTATATATATACAGGGAAATATAATCGGGAAATACATGGAAATACGATAAAACGATATAAAATGCAATCAATTTGACTCACCAACGATCAATAACGATCATCGCACACCTGATTGGCCACTGCTGCGAAGCTTTGTCGAGCCAGTGGTCCCTCCTCGCCGTTTTTTTGGATCAATCCTGGTCAACCAGCTGATCAATCCTACTAAATCAAAATTTGGGTCCGGATGAGCCCATCAAATCCAGAATTCTCTTGAACGATCCATGTTTCGGTCTAAATACGTGTGACCATACCGGGTGGAAAATCCCCTACCAACATATCAATCATAACTGATTAGACATTGATATGTTTACCAAATATGTTCCGGAAATTCACCACAATTTCAAAACAAAAAGTTAGGAGTCATATTAACCAAATACATTCAAATACCCATTTCAATATGTTCAATCAGTTTTCAATCCATGACAACTTTCCAAGTTTGGAACCACCGTGGACCGGCCTTGCCCGGCAGCTGCACCAGTTGCGCGGCAGCGCAGCCGCCGCAGCCAGCAGCGGCGCTGGCGGCGTAGCCGCCGGCCAAGCCGCCCAGGTGCCGCAGGCGCAGCTCGAGGTCCGCTTCCAACTGCATGGGGTCCAAGCCCTGCGCGAAAATGCACGCAGATGTTAGATGATATCTCTGCATACATGTACATGTATTTGTGTGTGTGTGTGTATGTGTGTGTTGTACATATATATATATATATATTGCACAAATTTATATATATATGTATGTATGTATGTATGTATGTATGTATGTATGTATGTACGTATGTACATATATATACATATATAGAACTATATATATGTGTGTGTGTGCTGTTTAGATTATCTGTATCCATCTATCCATCTATCTTGAAATCTACAAGTAGCATATTGTGAGATTCATGTTGGGAAGGAGCCATGTTTTCTTTTTAAGCCATGTTTAATCCATGTTTGGGATTCATTGTAAGGGAGACTCTCAGCAAGCATAACAGAATTGAACAAAGCACCTTCGGCAGTTCGGGAAGCGCCATGGTGCATCCGCCATAGGGCTCCGAAGATGCAGCGAAATCGATGTGGTTGGTGGTTTCAACCCATGACACAGTAGACATTTTAGAGTTATCATTGCAAATATTGCCAGATCTTGGAGGAAAGCAGAACCAATTCATACCACCAACTACAAGTGACAGTTTTTTCAGGTTCCATGATAAAGTGGCCCTGCTTCAGCAACCTTCCAGCTCTTGGCTAGTCAATAATGCTGAAGATGATCTAGAATCTAGAAGAACAACCATGCTGGCACAACAAAACTTCTGTTCAAGGAGAACTACCCCAAATGATCGAGAGTGAATGCAGTGAATGTATTCTAGAACCTTGTGCAGCTTTGTACTGAGCGTGGTGTTCCGTCATATCCACTGAGCTGGGGTCTCCAGCTTAAGCTGAAAATCAAGTACATGGGAGAATGATGCCAAAGAGACCGGAGTCAGTAAAGTCGGTAAAGTTGCTTCTGCCTTCGGCGCCCCAGCGCTCACTTTTCTGTGTGCGGCAGCTGTCGTCAAACTCACCATGTTGGCAGCAGAATTTCTTGTGTCCGCAGTGAGACGACCATTCCATACCATTCCAGCATCTTCCAGGTTTCCACCGCGACACGCGCAGCCGAAGGCGCTGATCTCTAAAGCGGAGGCTTCGTCCATCCCAACCTGGACTTTCAAGTGATCCCTGCATCTTGGGGAATCACCGAACACTCAATGCCAACCTCTCACAAGTAATGTGAGTTCTCACACGCCGATATTCGCACCACTGGCCAAATGGCAGTTTAGCTGCGGAGTGGTGTTACTTTATCTATGCGTTGAAGGCATGTTTACTTATTTCAGGTTGATCATCTATCTATCTATCTATCTATCTATCTGATCTATCTGATCTATCTGATCTATCTTATCGATCTTATCGATCTTATCTATCTTATCTATCTTATCTATCTTATCTATCTTATCTATCTTATCTATCTTATCTATCTTGTCTATCTTGTCTATCTTGTCTATCTTATCTATCTTATCTATCTTATCTATCTTATCTATCTTGTTTATCTTATCTATCTTATCTATTCTATCTATCCTATCCATCCTATCCATCCTATCTATCCTATCTATCCTGTCCTATCTATCTTATCTATCC
>CAMXCT020006716.1:135000-230000 GCA_947184155.2 Cladocopium goreaui | reverse complement strand
GCCATCGATTTCTTGGATTTTGATGATGCCGCCACAGCATGAACTGATGCGTCCATTGACTGGCTTGTACAGCTTGAAGATTTCCACATGTTCACTTGGATTTGCAAGGGCTTCGGGAGGGATTGATTCAATGCAGCACGACTCTGTGCCGCAGTGGATGAGATCCTTTTGGGGTCCATAGGCTTCCCGGGCACATTTGCGATTGGACAAACTTAATGTTTTCTCTTTGCAGGCTTCCCCCACGGCGACTCGACAAGTCCGAGTGCCGGGATCGCAAAGAAGGCCGTCTGCACAGCAATCATTTTGCTCCAAATAGGGCACGGTGTAGGAGCAACCGCACCTTTTTCCATAGGCATAGTTGCCATATTTCGGAAGCGGCGGATCGGACTGATCGGACCCCTCTGGATTCCCGCTCAAACGAGCAGCAAATGCATGAGTGACTTCCAGGCCGAACAGAACTGCTTGGAGAAGCAGAATGGTGCTGCCAGCCAGCAAGAGTGAAGTCATCGTGGGTTACTCAAACACACATAACACACACTACTCTACAATGCTTGCGCAAAGCTATGCAAAGCTTGATCATGGCAACAGCCCAACGCAAGCGGCGCGATGATGCATGAGTTGGTCTTAACAAAGCAAGCAAACATCACAGCCAGCTGATACTCACAAGATCAAACCTTAAGGCTACCACTATGCGCTGCTCACAAGTCCAGGTTGTTGGAGAGACGAAACTTGGCAGATCTGAATTAGCAAATCCCAAATGCTGTTGGATGGCCAGCATGCCCCTGCAACCCGTGATCAAACAAAACCTCTGCGAGATCGCACGCCTTGCACCATCATCTTGGGCACCTCCTGCGCCAAGTAATCAGCGCAGAAGGTGCCGCGGTGGCCATCGAAAATGCCGACCATGTGGCCCAGGCTGTCCTGTGAGATAGTTGACCTTGTGGACCCTGCCCCGCAGCTACCCCATCTACCTCACCAAATATCACCAAATTAATCAAGTCAGTATGGTTCGGGAAGGTGCCTTCTCAGGAAAACTGGAAAACTTGTCAAGGCTCACCAGAATTTTGATGACCCATAGAGAGGACGACCTCCAGGGGGGTCACCTTTCTTGTAGGACCCACTTTTGACGGAACACTGTCGTGGACGCATGCTGAATTTGAAAGCCTATCGCAGAAAATCCAGGCACCTTGAAGCTGTAGAATCTTGAATTGTTTTTGTCTGCATGTGTTCAATCTTGAACAGACCCTCCCCAGTGGTATCTATATGTATGCATATGTATGCATTCTGGGTTGCTTTTGTGAGGACTCGAAAATTCCGTGCATTTTTTGGTTCTCTTGCTCTATCATCTTTCCGTCTCAGTGCATCAAAGTGAGACCAACAAGACTTTCTGCTCTTTCCTCACATCTGTTTTTTCCCAAGCCCCAAGCCCTCTCTCGTGCCATCTCTCTCCATTGTAAGACAGAATCTGTGGAAACTCGCAAAATCCTCCGGTGCCCAGCATGTCCACTTCCCCAACTTCCCCAGGTCCACTTCAGGTCCTGCAAATCCGTCGCGATGGTCCGATCTTCATTCGCCAAGCGTGGGCCCTGTTGACTGTCGCCCCCGCAGCTTAGACCCGATTGCCCAGGCAGCGGCCGCACGTCCATACAGGTCCTAGCCGGACCCGGTGCCATGTTGTTTTGAAGACCTGGATGGTCATGGAATGACCAATCCAAACCAGTTCCTGATAATGGACACTTCAAATGAAATCCCCATGTTGATTGATAAGTTGTCACGACTAGTCTCTCCGAATCTTGGAAAAATGATGCGTGGTACAGTAATGTCGGAGCAAAACGACTATATCGTCCACCCCACGGCCCTGCGAAGACGAACAAATTATTCCGCAAACTGACACAGCAAGTTCTCAGCAAGCTGGCTCTTTTGCTTTAAGATGCGTTCAGGAGTTGAATTTCAAGAATGTCTGCACTGACTGTGACGAGGGACATGGGCAGGCCACCATTACCAGCCGCCCCATCCAGAATGTAGCCTGCCAGCATCATACGTCCAGGATTTTACTATTGATGCCACCAAGCATCTTTAGCCCCATGTGGGGAAGCACGATTCAGGCTTTAAGGGTTTCATTCCATAGATGCCAAAGAGAGCCGAGCAGGGCCCACACTCTTCCACAGATTTCTAATTTGAGACATAAGACATATTGAGACTACAAACAACATAACCAACAAATATGTCCAACATATTGGCAACCACAATGTCAATGTGACACACTCACTCCATGCTTGCCCAGCAGCTGACGCGTGTGCCATGCATCAAGCCAGCGGGTACAGGCGGTGACAGGTTTCCCGTGTTCACCGAGAGGGCACTGATTCCTCGGGGCCGCGGATGGCCGCGGGGAATGGGCTCGTGGGCTTGGGGGCCACTCGATGACCTCATGGCAAAGCCTGTTTGATGAGGACATGGCTGAAAGGATATCAATTCAGGTAGATTTGGTGGCCCATGCATTCACCTCCCGCACACTGGAAGCAATGATTCGATTCATTCTGTGGAAATCATGGCTGATACCGTTGCTGCAGAGCGTCTGTGCTGGCTGCGGTCCCTGTCAGCAAGTAAAATACCAGATTTTCGCCGACCGTTGTACCAAAGGATGGTTCCAATGTGCGGGCCCGTGTCCGTGCCATTGGCACCACTGCCCCCGGCTTGTGCTGCATCTTGCGCTGCATCTTGCGTCTTCAGCAGGGACCCAAAGTCTGGCTTAGCAACCTGAAGCGCGCTTTGCAATGACTGTCTATCAGCACCCTTTCCTGCTAAATCAAAACTATAGGTTTGAATCTGACTGGCATATACGCATGTCAGTGCGTGCATGTGATCTTTAAAAGAGCATTTCACTGAATTTTACATATTTACGGTTCACTTATACACACACACAGATTGTGTGTGTGTGCGTGTGTATGTATAGAGAGAGAGAGATATATATATATATAGACTAGACATGTATAGCAGGCATCTCTGTGTGATTCAGCGCGCCCATGTCTTGAAAGGCAAAGGAAGCAGCAGCTCCACTCAGAAGATTTGCCAATGTCGGTGGTGTCGGGGCCGGCTTCGGCGGTGGTGGCGGTGGTGGAACCACCATGGGCTGCTGTGGCGCGAAAGTTTGCTGGAGGACCTGAGCACATTGGAAGCGAAGTGGGCTTCAAAAAATGGTTCCCAAGGTTATCCAAAAAATATCGTTGTTGCACATCCCAAGCTCAAAGGCGTGCTTCCATACTCTTGCCTTCACAACCTTCATCCGCACTAGCCATCATGTGCCAGGATATTGTGGATTAAATAGATCTATATATATATATATCATGTATTTTAATATGGTCTTCTGTTGTCATCCATGCCCTTTACGTCACCAGGCAACACTCATCGACGCTATCGAAGGCATGTCAAGCTTCGGCGGCAGCAGCGGTGCCGCTGGCCCCGCCGGCCCCACGGGCGCCGGCGCCGCCAGAGGCAACTCGGCGGGCGCAGCACGCGCGGGGGACGGGGAGGGACTCGTGCGGCTCTTCCGGAGCTCCTCCTGCTTCTGGCGGTCCGTTTCCTGAGCGCGTCGCACGGGCCAGGATGGATAGTGTATGGATAGCATATGGATAAGTAGCATGGGGACCAAATACTGCGCGCTGAAACAAAACTCATGCCCAAGACAAAAGATACAAAAGGGACTTCCTTCATAAGTTGCTCCGTTGATCAAACCATGCCACTACCCCCCAACCAAGGGTCAATCTTCATTCGCCGGGCACGCTCCACGGCGGCAGCGAACTCCGCCTTTTTTCGTTGCTCTTCCAATTCTGCCTCACGCTTTCCTGGGAGATGAGATAGGGTGGAATTTGGAGTGGTCTTTGATAGTTTGAGCTGAATGTCAACCATGCCACTGCCAAGTGACAAAGAGTTCCTTTCACACAAATCAATTCATCAAATTCATTGCCCCTCCAGGGTCAATCACAAATTTGCTTCAAGAGTCTGCGTTCTTCCTCCTCAATCTTTCTGCGCTTTGCTTCTGCTTCTTCTCGTTCATGTCTCTCCTCGTCTTCCTGTGGGCCATCTCAGATAATACCCAGCAGTTTCTGGGTGCAATTGATTGCCAAGCACCATCTCCGTCGAGTCATACCCCATCTCCCATCCTCCCCCCAAAATACACAAACTTCCCCTTGTAGCAGGTCCTTCCACTTCTCCAGGTCTTCTTGGGTGATTTCTTCCTCCTCATCTGAAGCTTCCTTCTTCCACTTGGCCTCATTATGCTTGGCATCTGAACGCCTTCCCAATTCCACGGGTGCTGGCCCTGCACCCTCCTCCGCTCGCTGTTCAGCTTCCTTTTGAAGCCGTTCGGATTCGGCCTTTTGCTTTTCTTCTTCCTGGAAAATCATGAAATCTAGGATGATTAAAATGGTAAAACCATGTAAAACGATATAAAACCAAGATGAGTCGAGCCTGCCACGCTTAAATTGGGTACAACAGCATGTAGCGACCGTGACCAGCAGCAAAAAAAACAGGTCTGAAACAGGTCTGTCCTGCTTCTGTTTCTTGTCTTTTCTTCTTTGTGCCACCTTCAAGCGCTCTTCCTTTCCGCTGCATCCGCTGAAGTTCCACCGGAAGAAACATCATGCTGGGCCCACAAGTGAAGCTCGTGAATATTGTGCATAATCCCTCCCGCCAAAGAAATGCATCATATCATCATATCGCATCCTGCCATGCATTGCATGCCAAGTCCTACAGCAAAAATTGAATATAATAGTATAGTTGTTTATACATGGCAATAAATCACACATTCCTTGCTCTCAGCCTCTCAGCATGCTTCATATCATAAATTTTCCAAGTGCTTATGCAACTTGATTCATGACGGTCAACCATTGACCATGGTCAACCATGGTCAACCATGGTCAACCCATATCTGGAACCGGGAAGCGCCATCAGCTGGGCACTGGCCTCCTCCTTCTCCTCTTCCTCCTTTCGACGTCGCTCCTCCTCCAAACGCTCTTGGGCTCGGCGCTGACGAGCTCGCATTAGAACTTCCTGTCGTTCTCTCCTTGGAGCGGGACCATACACAAAAGCTAACTAAATGCTGCATGATGCAATCCGTTTGAAACCAAATGGAACCACAATCTTTCCAAGGCATTTGCCAGTCTTCAAAGATGTGGGGATCTGTCTGGGATCGTTCATCCAAACCTAGCTAAGGCTCTCTTCCTCTTCTTCCCTAGCTTTCTCTTCGGCTCTCCGCGCTTCTTCACGCTTCTGCTTCTCTTCGGCTGTTTCGACATCGTCAACGGGCACCACAGCTGGCTCAGCCGCCTTTCGTGCAGCTGGCGCCACGGCTGGCGCTGCCACAGATTGACTGGAGCGCCGCGGGTCAACGGGACGTTCCATCTGCGTCCGCTTGGTGGCAGGGTGTGCATAGTAAAAAGTGCCCGGCTTGGAACGAGACTCCACTCTGATCCAGCCTCAACTGGTTCATTGGGGTGGCTGGGTGACAGCACAAGTGGACAAAAACTGCCTATGAAGAATTACACTTTGCCCCACTGCTACCAATCATCCATAAATCCGAGCTGTTCATGTCTGCCAAATGGCAAACAGCACAATCGACATCAACGAACAGTTTCCTCAAAGTGAGTATCTTGAGTGGTGAAATCGATTTTGGGGACCGATAATTTATACGGAATTCACCATTTTCGCATGCGAATGAAGCTCCACCTGCCGTGCTCCCAGCATCCCGGCCTTGCGGCAACGCTTCCCGCGATGGTTCCGGTGCGGCATCGATCCCGCGACCCTTCAGCACGGGCAAGCGCCGCCCGGACAGCGAGCGGCCCAGCATGGCCTGCAGTCGGGTCTCACCTGGGACTTCGAGGCATGTCGATGCCATGGAATGCCATGGAATGCCATGGAATATCATGGAGGCATCAAGCATCCCCAAGGATCCCCAACTGGCTGGAGAAGGTTTATGAATGACTTTCTGAATGACTTTCTGTTGATGGGACATATGGGCTCAAATCATGGCGAATGTACTCAAACAAAAAAACCTGGGCATGAGAATTCCCTTCTGGCAGTCCAAGGATCATTCTTGAACGATGCTGCACAAGGGCGACCATGGCTGCAGCAGAATGTGATGTGATTTGGGAAATGTAGTGGTCAATGGGTCAACTCGCTGGAGTGGGGGACTTGCTGCTTGTTAGCTGTGTCAATGATTTGTGCTTGATAGCCTTGGTACGCCCTTGTAACTATCATAGGCTCAAGCTTGCAACTGGTGACGCCACAGTTTGTTGGCACACTTATCGCAATAATTACATTGCACAAATTAAAGTTTTTCAGTCCAAGCGGCTCACCACATTTTACTTGTATGGATGTAGCTGGATGTAACGTTTCCTTCCTTGCTGCAAAATTCCTCACTAGTGGATGTGCATCTGGAAGCTGCGGTCGGGCAGAATGCGTCCCTGGTTCAGGCTCAGTGCACGTTGTTGTGTCAGGAATGGGTGGGTGGCGGGAAAATAAGTAAAGGCACAGCTCGACAGGTCGATGATCATGACGGCTGAATGTCAGCCACATTCTGTACCCCATGTAGTCTTCGTGCACTCTGGCGCATACAGTTTCAATCCATGTGTATCCGTTGAAGTCTCTATTCATCTCTATTCCATCCAAGATTTTCCCAAGTACCCTCTGGTAAACTAACATAACTATGGAAAATCACCATTTATAATGGGAAAATCCACTATAAATGGTCATTTTCAATAGCTATGTTAAATTACCAGAGGGTACCACATGAATCTACCGGGGTCGAGATGGGGGATCCACCTCCTCGAGCGCGGGCCAAATCTGCTCCTGCAAGGCGATTGGATCTCGACCTGGCGATGCTGGACCCACGTCTGGCAAGGGTAGAGAAACTGAACCAAAAAAAAATAAAGGTGGTTAAATTAGATCAGATAAGATTAAATCAGATTGAGATAATTGGGGTTAGAAGTTCCAGGGAAGCCGACTTCCTCCAGGTCTGGCGTTCTTGCCATGGATATCCATGGATCTTATCACTTTCTGGAATCAAAGACACTGAAGGGGCGAAGTAACCCTTCTGCAGTGCAGCTGACCTTTGTGTGGCTTTAGCCACCAGCGACAGAAATCCTCCAACCTCGATTCGGAGAAGCAATGTCGATTCATCAGGGGACTTGATTATAGGCATAGCAAAGGGTGCACTGAAGATTCTTGGGCTTGTGGGGTCCCACAGGGACCCAAAAAACAGATGATTTGTCAAGGGTAGTGTGCATCCTTGTCAAGTTAGTTTGAGAGGCAGAGAAAAACTAAATCTGAAACATGACTGTGATGCTGGAAAGTATGTGTGTATCATTGCATATCTACATATCTAAATCAAAACCTATATATCATTATACATATGTATATATATATACATATAATTAGATATATAGGTAGATAGCTGTGCGCGTGCGTGAGATAGAGTCATCGAAAAGGAGTGTTGGTTCAGGTTGGGGTTCTCACGCCGAGTTTGGACAGGTGATCTGGCAAAAGAATGATGGAGTGCGAAAACCAAAACCGCAGCAGACACGTCTTTTTTCGAGCGTGCCAAGCAGGTCACTGCTTGCGTAGGGCCTCGGTCAAGAACTCTAACAAGTTGGTCCTACTCTGCTGCCATGCAGTCGAACCTTCATCTCAATCTGCGATTTATTCTCAATGCTTCCATGCGACAGAAGAACATTGAATTGTAGAACATTGCCCAAAAAAAAAGCAAATGCCAAATTCATGCTCCACTGCTACAAGAAATATTAATCAAAATATGACAAACACTTACAAAACCGTACAAAACCCTTCTCCAGTTGCCTCCTCAAGCGCAGCACAAAACAGAACAGCCCAAGATCAAAGGCAAATTGTGTCAGCACAAGGCACGTCGTAATCCACCACTCGCGCACAGTATCCCCATGACGGCGTCCCATCGCCCACTTGAAGATCTTGAAGTTGAGGATCCAAGTAGCACCATTCACGTCCAGAGTCCTGAGTGGAGGCTGGCATCGAACGTCATCGAACGTCACGTGATCTTGAGAATCCCAGAGGGATCTGTGGCAAATACGATCAGGTGACCAGGTGGATGTATAAATATCGGATGCACATGAATGCAAGTCAATGCAAGTAGTACAAACAAACCGCTCACGAGAGTTGCGAAATGTTGCGAACCCAGAAAGAATAGATCGGATAGATCCGGTAGATCCTGGCTCCATGGCAAGCTTTCCGGCCAAGGAACACCCTGCGGCGTGGGCGCATCAGTGCCTCAGCTGGCACCACACCGCAAATCCCCAAAAAGAATTACGTGCTCCATGACCAGCCTGCTATAATCCTCTACATCTATCTACTACTGGCATTCCATGCCGTAACCGAGGCACAGTTGGTGTAAACCTGGCCATCCTGGACGAACGCTGCAGCACACAGGAAGCCTTCCAGGGTTCGTCGGTGTTGTTGACGCCACTGGGTCAAGGGCTTCCTGAGCAACGTGCCATCTTGGACCTAGAGTTTCAAATGAAGCACGAATGCAATTGAGTTTAAATATGTCAAAATATGTCAAAATGCTAATCGGGCCAACCCCCATCAGGCTTGCCATCTCCCCGCAACTTGAAACCCAGGAGCAGCTCAGAAGGCGTCAAAGATTCCAGGAAAGAGACCACCTTAAGACAGGGCTACGGAAAATGCCGCTGTGCCCAACTGCATAAAAGCGTTTTTGAAGTCAAAAGGACGCTGGCTTCACATGCCCGCTGTGAATTGGTCTCAGCCACTGGTGATGACCGCTCTGGTGGCTTCTCAACCACCCAGCTCTCATCAATTTGCCGATTCCTGGGGAAGTGACAGATCAAGCAGAACTGCTGGGAGATTATAGTGTCATTGGAAGCTGAGCTTGAACAAAACAACTATAGAGTGAAAATTCCTCTGAAAACAGCTCCGTTCACCTAGGGCCATGTGCTAGGATAGGGGTTGTCTGGAAGTTCAACCGTCAGAACGTGCTCACTTCCAACATCCTTTGACTTTGAATACATGATGTTAGAATAAACACCCCTCCAATAAAGCTAACCTTCCACAACAGCTTCAGCAGTTGCTGAAAGAATTTCGCCAAGCATCTCTGGCAACTGACTCAGCTGATAGTCAGCTTTCCGCAAGCGCTGCGTTGGGTCGAATTGGGTCACGCTGCTTAAGAACCACTTGTCCCTGGCCATCTTTGGAGTCTCACAGGGCCTACAAGCGCTAGAAGTTGCGTTGGCTGCACATCTAACTGGGAGATACTGGGAGGTCATTCGCAGTTGAAAGTTCCGACAAGTACCCTGAAGCATCATACTGGTAGGTGCATACTCATATAACCATGCAATTGCGTGCACTTGTCTTGGAAAGGGCAGCTTTCAATCAAACGAAGACTGATCCAAAGCCATTCTGCCCAGCGGCTCTAGGCCGGGCAAATTGTTCAAGGAAAAGGTTTGAAGAGTACGAATGCCAACCTCAGCAGTACGGCAAATGAATTTCGAGGAAGAATAATATGGCCCCTTCAAAAAATTCCGGGCTTGATCTTTGGCCTGTGCCTGTCCAATATTCACCTCACATGAGGATTTGAGGATCACTTTCAAAGGTTCTTACAAGTAGAAATGCACTTGCTCCCAAGAAGCCAATTGCTTGTCTGATGCATGGAGGCGGAGCCTCATGCCAATAGTTTCTTGTCCCTTCAGTGGGATGCGCGAACGAGTAGCATGCAACATGTTGCCTCCGTTGCACGGTTTGGTCAGGATAGGCCAACTTGGCAAACAACTAAAGAAAGAGGCCAACATTGGCCAATAATGGCAGGCTCTGGTTTAACACAAATCCCTTCCATGAGGGACACAAAACATGCTGATGGGTCTGAAAAAATTTAATCATGGCAAGTTCATGACAACCGAGCCACTGTCAACGGCGTAAGCAGGTTCCCAGTCGACACCATCCTTGGTCAACTCCACCTGAAAGGCATCGGGAGGGTATTCCCAGTTGATGTCCAACATCTTGAGCCTCCGCAGCCGGAAGCGGGCTCAGCTGCTTCCATCGAGGACGTATCAGGCCCGGAGTTTCGAGTTTAAAATCTTTGGTTTAGATGTGGATGTTTCCTGCAAATCATCCCAATCAAAAAGCTGCATCATGCGACATCCAAGGGCTCACTACCAAAAATTATCCTGCTCCAAAGTGCTCCAAAATTCTCCAAGCCTGGTTTGGGGGAAGGAGATCCAAAAAATTTTCTCTTGGTCCTCTGGATCAGCTGCCCAATAGCTGGAGGACGTGCCATCCACCGCTTGCTCGGCGCTGTGAAAGGCATCGATGCTTGACGTGGCATGGGCACTTTGTCCCTGCGCCACATCCACCAATGGGCTTGAAGAGAGCGTCAAACACATGCCTGAGCCGGGATCAATCCATCAAAAGCCTCCCAAAACATAGAAATGGCGACCATATACATAATGTATGTATGCATGCATGCATGCATGCAATGCATGCAATGCATGCAATCAATGTATGTATGCATGTATGTATGTATGCATGCATGCATGCATGCAATGCATGCAATGTATGTATGTATGTATGTATGTATGTATGTATGTATGTATGTCTGTATGTCTGTATGTCTGTATGTCTGTCTGTCTGTCTGTCTGTCTGTATGTATGTATGTATGTATGATTATGTATGTACGTACGTATGTATGTATGTATGTATGTGTGTGTGTATGTATGTATGTACGTACGTATGTATGTACGTATGTATGTACGTATGTACGTACGTGTGTACGTATGTATGTACGTATGTATGTATGTACGTATGTATGTACGTATGTATGTACGTAGGTATGTATGTATGTATGCATGCATGTATGCATGTATGTAATGTATGCAACGTATGTAATGTGTGTAATGTGCGTATGTATGTACGTATGTATGTATGTACGTATGTACGTATCTATGTATGTATGTATGTATCTATGTATGTATCTATGTATGTATCTATGTATCTATGTATCTATGTATCTATGTATCTATGTATCTATGTATCTATGTCATATCTATGTCATATCTATGTCATATCTATGTCATATCTATGTCATATCTATGTCATATCTATGTCATATCTATGTCATATCTATGTATGTATGTATGTATGTTTGTATGTATGTAATGTGTGTAATGTGTGTAATGTGTGTAACGTATGTAATGTGTGTAATGTGTGTAATGTGTAATGTGTAATGTGTAATGTGTGTATATGTAATGTAATGTAATGGTATGGTATGCTATGCTATGGTATGGTATGTATGTATGCAGGTAGGTAGGTATGTATGTATGTTTGTATGTGTGTATGTGTTTGTGTATGTATATACACATGTCCAATTACAATTATATATGTGTATTGTGGTGTGTGTGTGTGTGTGTGTGAACCATCTGAACGGATGTAAAACTTCTACCTTGACTGACGGAATTGTTTTTCCTGATCAGGCTCTTTGCCATTACAATGAACCAGTTTTGAGTATTTTACCAGGCTTTTATTCAATCTCCTTTTCAATTGCAGGGGGCGTGACGGTTGATTTCCTAGTCACGCCAACGAAGCTATGGAAATCAACTGGATGGAAGTTTGGACGCAAACTTCTGTACCTGCAGTGCCGCTCCTGGGCGCATTCAAGTCGCAGCTGGGGGACACGTCATACTGTGTTTTCTGTTGTTGTTTCATTGCATTGCCAAGTGACAACCAAACCTCTACCTGAGGACTTCTTGTTGATACGGTTATCGCAATCTGTCAGTACTGATGATTCGTTTTGACTCTCTTTCGAGTCTGTTCTCAACTCGCTCCTGTCCATACAGAGAATTCATTTTGACTCTCTTTCGAGTCTGGCCATCACTTAGCTCCTGTTAGGTTTTACTGAAGTGTTTTTGCACGTACGATGCATTCCACAACAGAATTCGCAAAGATGTTTCTGAGCAAGTGAGTGATTCATGCTGGATTCGTCAAGGTGGCATGAACCCTTCGGGGAATACCTTTCCAGGTAAAGTCTTGACACTTTGAAACGACCTCTGAATTTACACTTTTGAATTAGTAATTCGTTTAAGTAAAGTGAAACAGCCGTTCACCTTTCGGCTTCTCACCCGTCGGTCGAGTTTGTGTTGAAACAGCTTCCCGCTGTACCAGGGACTCACCTTTTTTAGGAGTGAGTGTATCTCCAGAGTAGCCAGCTGCCAGCTGAAAGCCGCGACAACATCGGTTTTTCAATACTGCCCAAGAGAGTACGGAGCTCGACATTCTACAACATGACATGTGACCATGTGGAGGCATCAGGACATTCCTGCAGGTTTGGTGTTTTTTTCTTTTTATGGCCGTTGGTGAGGTTCAATTGTGCACGTAATTCAGGGGTTGACAACTTAAGCCGTTTACAGGGTTGTGACATGAAAAAGCCAAGGGCCTTTGAGCGTTATCACGAAAAATGCACGTAATGTGGATGCATCTTATTTCATCAACTAGTTCCCCATTGGTCCCCTATCTCATGCGCGCTTTCCTCTCTAGGTCAGGTTTGGGTCCTTCGCGTTCCTAGGTAGGCTTTGGCTCTCGCCTTGTAGGTTGTGTCAGGCGCTTCTGTCCGCCCCCCCCTCCGCTGGTTGGTGTTTGCCCGTTGTCCGTCCGCCTTTTCTTTTTCCTTGCCCTTTCAAGGTCTGCCCGTTGTGGGCTAGGTGTGTTGGTGCTGGTGTTTGCTCCTCTTTCCTTTCCTCTTTTGCGTTCCCCCTCTCGTGTTCCGGGTAAGAAAATTTTCATCTCATGTTCATCGTCATTTCATTTCCATCTTTCCTTCATCTTCACCTTCATCTCATCCGTCGGGGCCTTAATCAGCCTCGCGGCAGCGGGGCGTGTGTGTGAACCATCTGAACAGATGTAAAACTTCTACCTTGACTGACGGAATTGCTTTTCCTGATCAGGCCCTTTGCCATTACAATGAACCAGTTTTGAGTATTTTACCAGGCGTTTATCCAATCTCCTTTTCAATTGCAGGGGGCGTGACGGTTGATTTCCTAGTCACGCCAACGAAGCTATGGAAATCAACTGGGTGGAAGTTTGGACGCAAACTTCTGTACCTGCAGTGCCGCTCCTGGGCGCATTCAAGTCGCAGCTGGGGGACACGTCATACTGTGTTTTCTGTTGTTGTTTCATTGCATTGCCAAGTGACAACCAAACCTCTACCTGAGGACTTCTTGTTGATACGGTTATCGCATTCTGTCAGTACTGATGATTCGTTTTGACTCTCTTTCGGGTCTGTTCTCAACTCGGTCCTGTCCATACAGAGAATTCATTTTGACTCTCTTTCGAGTCTGGCCATCACTTAGCTCCTGTTAGGTTTTACTGAAGTGTTTTTGCACGTACGATGCATTCCACATCAGAATTCGCAAAGATGTTTCTGAGCAAGTGTGTGTTATATTCTACGATATACATATATATATATATATTGGGAGCAAACAATCGCCAAACAGCCACGATGAAGCCCTGGTTCAAGCTGGCCTTCTGCACCCTGGTCGAGCTGTAGCTGGTTGGTTCCCAGCAACTGCCAGGCCTTCCAGGCTCAAAAGCTTCACCATGTCGATAGCCTATGGATGAAAATGCATGTAAAATTATGTTAAATTGAAATGTGATAAAAATTGATAATCAAAATTCCTACAATAGACATAAGACCATTTTGCTGGCTTGCGGGCCTCTACGATTCGCTGGCCATACCACCCCTGTGCGTTTCAAAGATCAATACCTATCCGGCAATCATCTTGGCTTAAGATTAAAGCGTCATTCACCGCAATCTGGGGCCGATGCGCTAGCAAAACAGCGGCTCATTGCAAATGGCACTGAGCGGAAACGGGCTGAAGCCAGGAATTTTCCAACAGCCATCGGCCGGTTCTACAAGCAATCCTTTGCAATTCTAACTTCTAACTGTATCCGCGACCCTGGTCCCTTGTTTCGCTCCCAAAAATGAACAGTGCTCCATCTAGGGATGTTCATGGATGTTCCAAATCTCCCCAAAGCGGGCCAGGTCACCCAGCCTGGCCGGGGCCGGTGTCACATTGCCCTGTTAGGCGGACACCAGTGCTATCCGCCATCAGGCAGCGACCATCCTGCGAGACTAAGTGACCAGAAGGCTCCAGGCGCCAAATTTCACGACCATCTCCAAGAAGGACTGCATCCTGGCGGACATGTTTTTCGAGGCTCCACTTTGGTGGATGAGTTTCTGGTAGGGGAATTGGGTACCCACCAGAGGATCTCAAAGCCCAGGAGGCAAAAGAGTTGTTTTGTCTTTTTCTTAAGATGTCCAATGACCTCGAGTTAAATTTTTGGATGGCCCTGCTGGGAAGCACGGGTCCTCACAAGCTTCTGCCGATGGATCTTCAGCTGCAGGCGCCACTAAGCACATCTCCTGGAAGGTGCCGACATGTGGCACCAGCACCAGCATGATCCATGGTTGTTGTTCATGGTCATCGTCATGGAATTGCTGCCATTATTTGGAGAATAGCGGCTTCTCCACTACTTTATTTGCAGTCGGAAGGCCCTTTTCATCTTCTTGCAGGAAAGCCTGGCGTTATCTGCCTTCAGATTCCCGCAGGGTCCTTCTTTGCCGCAGCACCATTGATAAGCATGGTCGGGTGTTCAAGAAAGGATATCGTCACGGGCATGTTTCCGGGACAGCGCGGAGCAGCCACAAGAATTGGTTCAATCCTAGAATCCAATGTGTCGAGAGGGGCCCCTGCTCTCCGCCAATAATGTTTCCCGAAAAGCGCGTGGGGGACCACTTCTGTGCCTCCATCTTAATCTGTTTGAAAGCACGAACCTGCTGGCTCGTGTGTCATTTCTATCCAATCCGGACCATCTGTTCCCCTCCGTCCTGGACACAAACAATTCAAGTAGATTCTCATTTTGTTATGTGCCATGGAAGAAATGATGGAAACATTACGGCCTTCTACCTGTCAGGGTTCTGCGGGCTGTTTGAGCCTTGAAAGCCATTGGAAGCCAATCGGATCTCGCTGTCAAATGATGTTGGCTCAATCGGACTGGCACTCGGACTTTTGGAGCTCGCCTCACTGCGCTGACATCACGCCATGATCTCAACCCCATGCTGGAGCAGTTGTCTGTCGCCCAACCATCCTGGGCGGCAGCGAGGAAAACAGGACACCTAAGGAGTGGGCTGTACAGTCCCAAGTTTGATCACTTGTGTGACTATAGCTGGCTTGCAAACATTTCGTGGCGTTTACCGGGGGCTCATGATTGTTGCTTGGTTAATATCTTAGGTGACGAGCTCTCAAATGTTAATTCACCACTTCGACCCTGAGTGAGACACAGGACCTTTTTTGCTTCCGCCATCCTCCAGCCGTCCCAAAGCTCGCTGCACCCAGCGTTTCGTATCACCCTGCAGGTGCTGCCGTAAGGCACTGGCCACATCACAGGCTCTCAATGCCTCGCAGCACCGGGGCTCTTCAGCCATCAACCAGGCCACACGTGCGGACCACTCAGGTGTCAGGTGGGCCACATCCTTCAAGGCGTGTGGCACACAACTCGTGGCCAACGGGGCCAACGAACTCAATGAACCCCGGGATGTTCCACAAAGATTCCACAGGCCGCATAGGGCAGCTTGGGCCACCTGCACATCTGCAGTGGAAGCGGCTTGCAGCAGAATGGCACCCAGCGTGTCGTGGAGCTTCAAGTGGCTTAGAACGTGGCGGAGCTCTTCTTTGGCTGCAGCCACACAGGCCGCATCCAAAAGATTCAGCACGTCATTCCTGGAGTCGCTTTGAGCAAGCTGCTCCTGAGTGTCAGACATCAACAAACAAAGCTGCACAACTGAAACAACTACCAGGGGTGTGTGATGTGATTTTGGAGGAAGCCGGAACCACCGCGAACTCATGCCAGGCTTCTACCAAGAGCGCTGGATCTGGTTCTCCTTCTTCTCGATATGGCCCTGACAGCTGCGAACCTTGTAGCCCTAACACGGCGGGATGGTGATCGATAGCAATGAGAAGGTGCAACAAAGAAGAAGAAGAAGATGATGATGATGATGATGATGAAGAAGAAGCACATGTAAAAAATCACTACTGTATAATATCATATCCGCATTCCTGAAAGTCAGCATCTTCTGTAGGATTGCCATCCACCTTCTGGAGGGATTATTGAATAAATGCGCCATTTATCCCTTGGCCCACAGAATGCATCTGAAAGCATGTGAATACGTCGGAGTGGGTCAAAAAGATCAAAAACCTGATCGGTGAAAGTTCAAAATAGATTGCACATGGATGGTAATGTCAATGGATTGGTTTAAAATCTACAGGAAACCATGGTTTTTACCATAAAATATAGGGGTTTCCTGTAAATTTTCCCATCATCCAATTCTATGATACTCTGCTCAAAATGTGGTATATGTTGGAGCTTTCGGCCCCATCTCACCAGTCACATCCACCTCGCACTCGCCGCTGCTCGGCACGGCCGCGCACCGCCCGGTGGTGGTTGTGGGCGAAGTGGAGGCGGCGCAGACCGCCAGTCCTGGATTCCAGTGGTTTTTGATAACTGTCTATCGAGTAATACCCTCCGGTAAACTAACATAGCTATGGAAAATCACCATTTTTTATGGGAAAACTCACTATAAATGGCCATCTATGGATATTATAACCATCTATTAATAACTGTCTATCGAGTAATAACTGCAAGCATCTATACAGTAAATGATCTATAAATACCATCATAGATACTGCCATGATCTATAGTAACCATTATAAATGATCTAACATGGTATAGATAGTAATAACTGTCATGGATCTATAAATATTATGACCATCTATAACTATCCATGACTATAACTGGCGGGATTATGACTGTAATCATCTATAACTAAGCCAAGTAGTTGATATTGAAACTGATCTGTCAGCTCAGGTGTGGCTGGGACCTGCAGTAAGCCACATTCAAGCTAGAAGCATGTCTAGAAACATGAATAGCACACGCTTCACAAAGTCATCCTTCCCAGGCATCAAGATCCAACACCAGGCAAGGACGGTGAACATCGGTGAACACTTTCCCATCTTCAAAGCCATGCACCTTGCAGAGCCATGCGGTCTGCTGATCTCTGGTGCCACGGCTATCTCTGGGCCCAGGTTGTGGCAGCTATGCCTTCGCACATGTGACTGAAGATTGATAGGCCAGTGGTCCAGACGTTCTTCTCGCTCTCAACATTTCCCGTGCCATTTTTCAACAGCATTCAAACAGCATTGAATCATATTTAATCATCATTTAATCATCATTCAAACAGCTAAATTACATCCTTTTCATCATCTTTTCATCGAAAAAATCCTATCCGATAGCACCTTTGAAAATCTCCTTGGGCACCCCACAACTGCAACAGGACCGGTGGATCCGCTCCAGGCCCCAGGGCGGGCAGCGCGGGCAGCGGCTTTCGGCCGGGCTTCAGCTCCTGGCAACTGGTCCTAAATGTTCATAACATCAGATCTTATCAGCTTGTGGTCTTCAAATATCTATCTGAATCTATTCTGATCTATTCTGATCTATTCTGATCTATTCTGATCTAAATCTATTCAAATCTGATCTAATCTAATCTATGGGTCTATGAATTGGACATGAATGTCATGAGACGTGAACAAACTATCTTGGAATGACCGGAACCAAACTTCAGCTTGGTTCTCTTAACGCCCCACAAACACCACGATAATTTCTTGCCAAGGATCAGGAGCCACGTAGACACACGGATGACCTGCACATCATTACAGCTAGGCTTCGCATTAGCTGGCAAGGCAGCAGCTTGTAGTGTGCCAACTGGTTCAAGTGGATCAATTCCAATCAACTCCCAACTTGGTATAGTTAGATCAATTCCCCTTGTTGTATGTTGCAGTTGCTGCATGTGTTCCTACAGAGACGTCCTGAATGGCACAGTCTAAGAAACCTCCCCCATCCACAAGTCCGCACTGCATCCTGCTGTCGTGGTACGATCCAAGGACTCCAAATGCTTCAGGGCATAGGTTTCTTGAACTTCCAAGCGTTGCACCAAGAGCCACAGGGAGATGAAGACTCCGTCCTGAGCTGAAGCAAGTGATGACCAACTGAGCCTGGATCTCCTCCTGTCACTGTCACTAGAGTCACTAAAGTTGCGCCAGGATTCCAAGGCCCTTTCCAGGGCGGCACAGGAAGATTGTACCACAACCTCAGAAGGGGAATGGGGTGATTCGCAAGTTCACAGCTAGGAAAGTGTCTGTAGTCTATAATATCTCTAACATCCCCCGATCTTTTTAAAATCACACCAGGCTTGACAAATCCCCGCAGCCAAGGCACATTTGAAGAACGAAGCCTTGCGGCTTCCATTACCTTCAGCTCATGACCAGGGCAACCAACCAATCCATACAGTATCCACAAACATCCACTTCTAGTAGCCGCAGCCAGCAATGATAAACATATGTGTTTCGACTCCCCAGATTTGGACCCCCAGTGACCTAGTGGGACCTAATGCTTGGTGCTCCAGCTCCACACGACCAAGCAACCCATGCTCCGCTGTAACATGCATCGCTGATGATCAGCAGGACGCCGTGTCCAGATCTTCGATTCCAAAGATGCAGTATATCCTGGGCACACCGGCCACAGGTCACATGCATCCCTTGGTCCCTTGATCTGGGGCTTCACTGGGTTGATACGATTTGGCTCCAAAATGACCAAAGACTTTAGGCACCGCAGGGCAAGCATTCAATGTGCGAATAGATATAGATATAGATATAGATATAGATATATCTATATGTCATTATGTAAATTATGTATGTATTCACTAGAACAAGTGCTCCGCAAAGCTGGAGTTCAGTGGGTGTGCAGCCCAAGTTGCAGCGAGAGAAACATCCTCATCCTGCAAAATCCAGTCGCCTCTCAAGGCTGAGACTCTTCCAATGGCAATGCCATGGGTCAAAACCCTGGTCCCCTGGGAGAACAAATGGAACCATTCGGATGTTCATCTCAAAAAGAATCGGCTAAAAATGGCTAAAATATAGATTTTGAATGATTTTGAATGATTTTGAATGATTTTGAATGATTTTGACACCTCCCCATGTATTTCTCCCTCAACATCATCAACATCCATATCTCTCACGACTAGCAATTTAGGGCCTCCCTAAACGTGATGGCACCTGTGCCCGGCCGGCCGTGCCCCGCGTAGAAGAGCACAAACAGCTCGCCGGGGGCGCCAAAGAAGCGCTGCACACGCGTTAGCAACGAGGCTTTGGTGAGCAGTTCGTCGAAGATACCTCAAGGCATGGGGCAAATATTATACAAATAAAATTCAAATATATAAAGATAGATAATCCAAATGTATATGTATATATATATATATATGTGTGTGTGTGTGTTCAAGAGTCAGCGTCGAAAAAAACCTCTTGATGAGTGGCCCCACACTGATGGCTAAAGGCCTATACATAATGTTTGCATGTATATTGATATTGATTTGTGTGTGTGAAGGATGCAAGCATAGAACTTAAAGGAACCCCATGTAAAATCCTCAGTAGCTCGACACGCCTCTGAAACTTTGAAAACAAAATGGTCCAAATCATACAAATGATGATGCGCTGCATGAATCTCACCGCAGAAATTCTAGCTCTCTGTGTGCTCCGGACTGGGTACCCGACAAAGTAAACACCGCAGCAAACTATCTTGCCAAGTACTATATCGATAATGGCCGACACACGAAAGTAGATACAAGTACAGTAGAGTAGAATCAAGAAGTCTACACATCTTAGATTCCCAGGGGCCAATTCCCGGCTCTCACCCCTGAACTGGCCCCTGCAGCCCAAAGGCTGCCAGCACAGATTTGGATGCCGCGGTCGTGACAAAAGCCATGGACCTGGAGCAGTTCGCAAATGAGAAAACTGAGTGACACTTCCATGAAATGGCGAAGCGATGCTCCAGTATAGTGCTTCTTATATATTCTTATGTGATTCTGAGGTCAACTTGCATATTATAAATGATCAATAATGATCAAATCATGTCCGTCTCTGCAGCTAAGCACCCATTCTGAATGGGCGTTCCAGTCTCATTTCTCTAGGCATTGGGCCTTTTCCAAATCCCCAGCTACACGGCGCAAATCGGGCGCCGGTCGCGCAAGCACAGTGGCACGTGCCATCCAGCCATGAAATCAGCCAAGTATTCCAAGGTCTCAACATTTATGGTGTGGGATACTTTGGGTTGCCCATCCATGCCCTAACTGTTGATAATAAACTAGTTACTTTAGTTTATCAAAGCAATACATTCACATCCAAATTACTGGAAGTGGTGAAATGAACCAAAATGATAAGCCTAAGGTTTTAAGGAGATGCCATGTCTGGGAACTTTGAAGGTGGTTTATCATGGGTTTTACGTTTTACCACAGTAACAAACATTTTTTAAGCGATGAGCCCCTGATGGACAACCCTTCCACCGCACGGCACCGTCAGCTGTCTCTTTGAGAAGCTGAAAGTGACTTGAGCCAGGCCGAGATCCAAAAACCAATGCCCTGGAGGAATCCAATATTCTGAGATTGAGACATGAGAAAACTGCATTCCACACAAGGATAACCCTATATAACCCTCCTCCGCTAAGGATGTGTTTGTATTGAATCTGCTCATATCTGCTCATTTGGGCTGGCCCAAGATCAACATATATATATATACACACATACATGTGCATATACATATACGGTGTATATCTGCATATTATATATATATGTATATATATATATTTATATGGTGGCTCAATATTAGGCAGATGGGATTCCCCTTCCCACATCTGCTGCCAAGCTTCGCTCAAGTTCCACATCTGTTCAACGCTGACAGCGTTGCGGTGATGACCAGCAACACCATGACCATCCGGGTGACCATCCACGCGCACAGCTCAAAGGGATGATACAAGCACTGCTGCCACGTGGACCCATATGCATATATGTATATTTATGTATGCCGTATATATTATATATATATATGTGTGTGTGTTTAATATATATATATTATTGATTTATTTATTTATTCAGTGTTTCTCTTTTATTTATTTATTGAATATATATATATATATATGTATGTGTATATATATATACATACGTATATATGTATATTTAGATATTAATTCTGTATACATATATATATAATAGAAATAATAAATTCTCATTATCATTGATTTATTTAGTTATTCATGGTTATGTTTTATTAATTTATTGAATATATGTATATATATATATGTATATGTATATATTATTTCTGTTTATATATATATATACAATAGAAATAATGAATTATTTCTTATATCATACTGTAGTTTATTGCATTTATATATCATATTATATGTAATACATTATGTTAGATATTATATATAATATTATATATAATATTATATAATATTATATAATATTATATATATATATATATATGATATTAAATTATATAATACACTTTATGTACGTATATACATGTTCACAAAAATATGGATACAGTTCTATAATACTTTACAGAATGTACAAATTACGATGCATTTGCATGATATATTATATCTTTAGACATGATGCCTGACATACCTATGTAGTTTGATGCCTTCTCATGCAGTACTGCCTCAACACCATCAACAAAGAGAATCTCCAAAAGGTAGCACAAAGTGAGTGGGTACAATCGCAAATCAAGTTCCTTGTCCGGCATTTAGTAGCGAAGTCAAAAAATCAAACGCTGTCTTTGTTCCTCTGTAAGCTACGGAGCATCTGTACAGACTGACGTCTGTTTAGCATATATATATATATATATATATATGTATATATATATGTATATATATATATATGGATATATATATATATGTATACATACACACATCCACATATATACATATGCACATATATATATATATATGCATATATTATAAATATACGTGTATATATATACTCTTTTTCCTTCGGCCCAATGAAGCTACATACTAGTTCAAACACATGGTTTGGTCTTGAGTCTTCCTCTGCAATTCCTTTGCTTGAACTCAGGTTCTGGGTCTGACAAGCGATTTGAGTGGTACCGTTGAGAGATACTCAGCACGCAATCGGCTCGTGCATTCGCTGGCTGCTTCCCTCGCTATTTTTTCTCGCAGGATGACCTCATCAGGATGCAAACAGCTCCAAACTGCCGAACGGTGGCTTGTGAAATCTTTGAAACCAGTTACGAATCTTTGAAACGCCCGCATTTTTGGCCAGTCGCAAATCCAGTTTGGAAGGTGCGGAACCCAAGCATAGAAGACATACTGTGAAGATATATACTGTGAAGACCTGTCACAGCTGCCCTAGTTCACCAGCCACCAACCACCCACAAACGTCATTGCACTGCCGCGCCACATGTGCCGTCCACATAGCCTCCAGCACTTCCTTCGGCACGGCCGTCGCCAAGGGCTTCTCGTACGACTTGCCTCAAACGTGCCACTTGCTGGGTGGGAGACGGTACATGGCGAATCTAATCCTTACAACTTACAACATCAAAAAAATGTCCTGTCTTTCCGAGTGTGGCTAACTAAACAATAACAAAACGTGGTGGCAGTGCGAGGCCAAGCCGGCTACAATATTATAACCATCCTGAAGTAGATAGAATCTCTGGAATTTCAAAAAAAAAACGGTCCGAAAAAAACCTATAGATAGAATCCCAAAATGGCTCAAAAATCCGGGTCGATGATTGGTAAAAAAAAGGTCCCTCAAAAATGATCACAAAAGCGGTCATTTAGCTTGTGATTTGGTTGTTTGGGCCTTTTGGAATGACCACCAAATGTTGTCAATTATGCTGGTGTATTAGGTTCTGGCATGCAAATTTCAGCCCAAAATCTTCCAAAGAAATTGTCACTGTTGCTGGTGGTTCCCAGAAATCTAGATCCTTTGGCAGTGGTATTCAATAGTCAAATCCAAGAAAGGAATGGGTGTGGGTCAAATTATCACACCCCAAAATTGATAGTTGATTTTCTAAGATGTGAAATTTTGAAATTTAGCTGGGGCCAAATTTGACCCGTACCCATTTAGCTACAGTGTGCTCACCGGACCTCCTGGAGATTTTGAATTTGGACATCGATCAAAATCGGATACTTTAAAAAGTAATCTGTATAGAATTGGGTGTAATTGGGACAGAAGGTTTTGATCCATCCCCATATTCTTCTATATTCCTTCATATTCTATCTATGGTATCAACCACTGTGCTGACCCCTCCCTACTGCATTCTGCTAACAGCGGCAGGTTTCCAAAAACCATTCCATGTGTTGTAGATTCTTTGGCAATGGTATTTTTGGTTCCCGGGATGCCCAAATAGTCAAACCCAATAAAGGAATGGGTGTGAGTCCAAATATCATCCCTACAAAATTGATAGTTGATTATTGAAGATGTGCAATTTTGTAATTGAGTTGGTGTGCTCACCGGGCCTCCTGGAGATTTTGAATTTGGACATCGATCAAAACCAGCTACTTTAAAAAGTAATCTGTATAGAATTGGGTGTAATTGGGACAGAAGGTTTTGATCCATCCCCATATTCTTCTATATTCCTTCATATTCTATCTATGGTATCAACCACTGTGCTGACCCCTCCCTACTGCATTCTGCTAACAACGGCAGGTTTCCAAAAACCATTCCATGTGTTGTAGATTCTTTGGCAATGGTATTTTTGGTTCCCGGGATGCCCAAATAGTCAAACCCAATAAAGGCATGGGTGTGGGTAAAATGATCACCCCTACAAAATTGATAATTGATAATTGAAGATGTGCAATTTTGTAATTGAGTTGGTGTGCTCACCGGACCTCCTGGAGATTTTGAATTCGAACGTAGATATAAACTGTTGGATAGTCAAACTCTATATACATGATCATGAACCAACAGTGGTTTTGAATACAGCCCAAAAGGTATTTTCAGAATCCATAAATTATAATACCACTTTGGATAATATATTGATATAGCACATGTTGTTAAATACCACTGGGTATAATCCAATTAAGAAAATTGTCTTTGACAACATGTGATTGTTTTTCCAACCGGGACCTTTTCAGGGATATTCTAACTATAGATCTTGCCAGGGGCTGACAACTCGGCTCCCCCGTAAAGGGAGCATAGCCAAAAAACGTGACGGGATTCCAGAATCCCGTCATCACCCCCCTATGTGGGGGACGCCCCGGAAAGCGACCGAGTGTGCTACTATAGTGTGTAAGGTGCACTCTGTGTGAAATATATGCTTTGTATGTGAATGATATCAAATATGTAGATATAATATGTATGGTGTTTACTATGATTGAAACATATGCTTTATATGTGAATGATATAAAATATGTAAATATAATATGTATGGTTGGATAGTCAAACTCTAGATAGAATATCCTCTAGAACCATGAAAAGACTGATTTTTTAAAGGATGCTTGGAATTAAGCATGTATTTGTGGTGCTCCCTGCCCCTTCCTCCACATCTACCCATCCAAAGTTCATTCTTGGAGCTGTTTGAAAGCAAGCTTTAAAAGGAAAATGGCATTAAAAAAATAGGAATCCGAGATCTCACCATCCAAAGTTGAAATTGCAGGTTTTGAAAAGAAACCACAAAAGGAAAATGGGATGAGAAAAGAAGGAATCCACGATCTTACCATTTAAAGTTCGGTCTTGCAGGTTTTTGAATAGAAAGCTGTGAAAGGAAAAGGAGATGAGAAAAGTACAGAAAAGTAGGAATCCAAGATCGACCATCCAAAGTTTATTTGTGCTAGTGCTGTGCTAGGACAGTTGGGCAAAACTATAGATAGAATATCCTCTAGAACCATGAAAAGACTGAATTGTTTAAGGATGTTTGGGATTAAGATTATATTTGTGGTGTTCCCTGCCCCTTCCTCCACATCTACCCATCCAAAGTTCATTCTTGGAGCTGTTTGAAAGCACACTTTAAAAGGAAAATGGCATTAAACAAGTAGGAATCCAAGATCTTACCATCCAAAGTTGAAATTGCAGGTTTTTGAAAAGAAACCACAAAAGGAAAATGGGATGAGAAAAGAAGAAATCCACGATCTTACCATTCAAAGTTCAGTCTTGCAGGTTTTTGAATAGAAAGCTGTGAAAAGAAAAGGAGACGAGAAAAGTATAGAAAAGTAGGAACCCAAGATCGACCATCAAAAAGTTCTAGAAAAGTAGGAATCCAAGATCGACCATCCAAAGTTCATTTTTGCTAGTGCTGTGCTAGGACAGTTGGGCAAAACTATAGATAGAATATCCTCTAGAACCATGAAAAGACTGAATTTTTAAAGGATGCTTGGAGTTGAGCATGTATTTGTGGTGCTCCCCGCCCCTTCCTCCACATCTACCCATCCAAAGTTCATTCTTGGAGCTGTTTGAAAGCAAATTTTAAAAGGAAAATGGCATTAAAAAAGTAGGAATCCAAGATCTTACCATCCAAAGTTGAAATTGCAGGTTTTTGAAAAGAAGCAAACAAAGGAAAATGGGATGAGAAAAGAAAAAATCCACGATCTTACCATTCAAAGTTCAGTCTTGCAGGTTTTTGAATAGAAAGCCGTGAAAGGAAAAGGAGATGAGAAAAGTATAGAAACGTAGGAATCCAAGATCGCCCATCCAAAATTCATTTGTGCTAGTGCTGTGCTAGGACAGTTGGGCAAAACTATAGATAGAATATCCTCTAGATCCATGAAAAGACTGAATTTTTAAAGGATGCTTGGAATTAAGCATGTATTTGTGGTGTTCCCTGCCCCTTCCTCCACATCTACCCATCCAAAGTTCATTCTTGGAGCTGTTTGAAAGCAAATTTTAAAAGGAAAATGGCATCTAAGAAGTAGGAATCCAAGATCTTACCATCCAAAGTTGAAATTGCAGGTTTTTGAAAAGAAGCAACAAAAAGAAAATGGGATGAGAAAAGAAGAAATCCACGATCTTGCCATTCAAAGTTCAGTCTTGCAGGTTTTTGAATAGAAAGCCGTGAAAGGAAAAGGAGATGAGAAAAGTACAGAAAAGTAGGAATCCAAGATCGACCATCCAAAGTTCATTTTGTGCTAGTACTGTGCTAGGACAGTTGGGCAAAACTATAGATAGAATATCCTCTAGAACCATGAAAAGACTGAATTTTTAAAGGATGTTTGGGATTAAGATTAAGCATGTATTTGTGGTGCTCCCTGCCCCTTCCTCCACATCTACCCATCCAAAGTTCATTCTTGGAGCTGTTTGAAAGCACACTTTAAAAGGAAAATGGCATTAAAAAAATAGGAATCCAAGATCTTACCATCCAAAGTTGAAATTGCAGGTTTTGAAAAGAAACCACAAAAGGAAAATGGGATGAGAAAAGAAGGAATCCATGATCTTACCATTTAAAGATCAGTCTTGCAGGTTTTTGAATAGAAAGCCGTGAAAGGAAAAGGAGATGAGAAAAGTATAGAAAGTAGGAATCCAAGATCGACCATCCAAAGTTCATTTTTGCTAGTGCTGTGCTAGGACAGTTGCGCAAAACTATAGATAGACTATCCTCTAGAACCATGAAAAGACTTAATTTTTAAAGGATGCTTGGAGTTGAGCATGTATTTGTGGTGTTCCCTGCCCCTTCCTCCACATCTACCCATCCAAAGTTCATTCTTGGAGCTGTTTGAAAGCAAACTTTAAAAGGAAAATGGCATCTAAAAAGTGGAATCCAAGATCTTACCATCCAAAGTTGAAATTGCAGGTTTTTGAAAAGAAACAACAAAAGGAAAATGGGATGAGAAAAGAAATAATCCACGATCTTACCATTCAAAGTTCAGTCTTGCAGGTTTTTGAATAGAAAGCTGTGAAAAGAAAAGGAGACGAGAAAAGCATAGAAAAGTAGGAACCCAAGATCGACCATCCAAAGTTCATTTTTGCTAGTGCTGTGCTAGGACAGTTGGGCAAAACTATAGATAGAATATCCTCTAGAACCATGAAAAGACTGAATTTTTAAAGGATGCTTGGAGTTGAGCATGTATTCGTGGTGCTCCCTGCCCCTTCCTCCACATCTACCCATCCAAAGTTCATTCTTGGAGCTGTTTGAAAGCAAGCTTTAAAAGGAAAATGGCATTTAAAAAGTAGGAATCCAGGATCTTACCATCCAAAGTTGAAATTGCAGGTTTTTGAAAAGAAGCAACGAAAGGAAAATGTGATGAGAAAAGAAGGAATCCACGATCTTACCATTCAAAGTTCAGTCTTGCAGGTTTTTGAAAAGAAAGCTGCGAAAGGAAAAGGAGATGAGAAAAGTATAGAAAAGTAGGAATCCAAGATCGACCATCCAAAGTTCATTTGTGCTAGTACTGTGCTAGGACAGTTGGGCAAAACTATAGATAGAATATCCTCTAGAACCATGAAAAGACTGATTTTTTAAAGGATGTTTGGGATTAAGCATGTATTTGTGGTGCTCCCTGCCCCTTCCTCCACATCTACCCATCCAAAGTTCATTCTTGGAGTTGTTTGAAAGCAAACTTTAAAAGGAAAATGGCATCTAAAAAGTAGGAATCCAAGATCTTACCATCCAAAGTTGAAATTGCAGGTTTTGAAAAGAAACCACAAAAGGAAAATGGGATGAGAAAAGAAATAATCCACGATCTTACCATTCAAAGTTCAGTCTTGCAGGTTTTTGAATAGAAAGCTGTGAAAAGAAAAGGAGATGAGAAAAGTACAGAAAAGTAGGAATCCAAGATCGACCATCCAAAGTTCATTTGTGCTAGTACTGTGCTAGGACAGTTGGGCAAAACTATAGATAGAATATCCTCTAGAACCATGAAAAGACTGAATTTTTAAAGTATGCTTGGAGTTGAGAATGTATTTGTGGTGTTCCCTGCCCCTTCCTCCACATCTACCCATCCAAAGTTCATTCTTGGAGCTGTTTGAAAGCAAGCTTTAAAAGGAAAATGGCATTAAAAAAGTAGGAATCCAGGATCTTACCATCCAAAGTTGAAATTGCAGGTTTTTGAAAAGAAGCAACAAAAGGAAAATGGGATGAGAAAAGAAGAAATCCACGATCTTACCATTCAAAGTTCAGTCTTGCAGGTTTTTGAAAAGAAAGCTGCGAAAGGAAAAGGAGATGAGAAAAGTATAGAAAAGTAGGAATCCAAGATCGACCATCCAAAGTTCATAATTGAAGGTTTTTGAATGGAAAACTGTGTTTGAAAGGAAGAGTGCATGAGAAAAGTAGGAATAGCTGATCTTACCATCCAAAGTTCATTCTCGCAGCTGTTTGAAAAGGAAACTTGGAAGGAAAATGGAAGGAAACAAATTGGAATGCACGATCTTACCATCCAAAGTTCATAATTGAAGGTTTTTGAATGGAAAACTGTGACAGGAAAAGGACATGAGAAAAGCAGGAATCAAACTTTGAAAGGAACATGGCATGAGAAAAGCTGGAATCCACGATCTTACCATCCAAAGTTCACAATTACAGATTTTTGAAGGGAAAAGTGTGAAAGGAAAAGGAAATAAAAAAAGTAGGAATCTACGTCTACGATCTTACCATCCAAAGTTCATTTTTTGCAGCTGTTTGAAAAGGAAAATTTGAAAGAAAAAAATAAATTGGAAGGTTTTGAAAAGGAAAGGAAAAAAAAGCACATTTTGAGCATCCTGGAGTAGATTTTGGAATATTCTATCTAGGGGGTCCGAATATATAGTTTAGTATTGGGTCAAAAAACCCTGGGTTTTTTCAAAAAAAAAAACGCCCCCTACGAAACTGGATTCTATCTACTCCAGGATTGTTATATATATATATGTGTGTGTATATGTGTATATATATATACACACACATAGCTAGACCATAGAGTAACTGCACCCCAAAAAAGTACTTAGGCTCTTAGAGTTAGAACATGTGACAAGTACAACATGACCTCCTTATTCTGGACTCCGCGTATCCGAGATAATCTATCTCCACGGTTTGAAAAGCCTCGTTCAGGTCAGGGGCGCATGGCGTTTAGAGGTCCGCAAGTGCTGCATCACATTGTCGAGGCTTTGAAAGTCCCTCTGGCAGGCAACACAGCGATAGCTATCCCCCGGGTCACTCACGAAGGGAGCCTCAAGAGCAGCACAGGCACCAACAACTTCCAATCTGATGGAAAACTGCTCAGCAAAATGATTGACATCAGAGCCAAAGATGGGTCCAAAAAACACATTTAATTGACAAGTTGAAAAGTTCACTTTCAGTCCCCTCATTTGAACGGACCTGAAATTTGGGCTTTCCTGGAAGCGAAAAAAAGCTTCTTGTCAAAGGACTTTAGCAGCACAGAAATCATGAAAGAGCACTTGTGATCCCCAAACCCGTTATATACTGGGCTTTAGCCTTGGCACTACTCTGACTGTGAGGAAAGAGAGAATGCAGCGCAAGATGTCTTCATTGAACTCCGGCACTCCCTCATACTCCCCGCAGAAGGTCAATATCAATACCTGGGTCACCACATTTCATTTCAAAGACAGGTGCAAGAACACCCAGCACACCCGGTCTGGTCTTTCACGAGTAGCATCTACTACCTGTAATTATGTTACAAAAGCTCGCTCACAAGGGACATAGCACCCTCGAAGCGGCGCCTGATTGCCGGATGTCCAAGGATTTCCAAGGATGTCCAAGGCGCATATCTCACCTCTCTGGACACGCTCCGTTGCCCTTCCTCCAGCGCTGTGGAGGTGTTCTCCAGGCTCAGGGCGAAGTGGGCGCAGCTGCGGCAGACCGGGTCTGCCCGGTGGCCCCGGCCGTCACGGCTGGCGCGGCCGCGGCCGGGGAGCACCGCGTCGGCCCAGAGGAGTTGCTCCGAGCTGAAGTCGCCGAGGACCTTCCAACGGCAGCAGTAGCGGCAATGGTAAAAGGCCGCCTTGGAGGGTCGCTCAGCTTGGAATGGCTTGGATGGTGGCTGATGATGAGAGCAACATAGAGCAAAGCATACCAAATGCGGTCGAGAAACTCCCGAAGTTCCAGGCATCTTACGGAGACCTGCCGGGCATGTGGCGATCTGCGTTGAGTGCCCAGCTGGGCTCCTGCACTGGCCATGTTTGATGGTGGAACAGCATTGAAGGTGACCTTGGACCGCAACACCAAACCTCACACTTTTCTGCCGCCAGCTGTGCTGCCTGGTTGCCCTTCAGCGAAGTGATGGCACTTAAGGGGGCGCAGCTGTAGTGGCAAAGCTATTCATCATGTCCAAAACCAAAACTGACAAAATGTGCCCGCCTGAAAACGTTTTGGCATAATAATTAATAATCCTTGACATGTAGGGTTCCTGGTCGAAATGTTGTCATCTGAACGAACTTGTTCACATTTGGGAAAAGTGGACGAAAATGTGGACTATTCATGGTCGGTTTAAGTTCATGAATATGGTCGGACATGCTCACTGATACTGCAATTTGCAATCAGGGCTGAAGCTACTGTGTCTCTAAAAACCTCACCGCGGGGCTCATATAAGATAGGAAGCCCGCTAAAGTCAGTGGTGCAATGGGTTCCCGAATTATTGTACGACAATGGGCATCTTGGTCATGTGGATTTCTGTTAAGGGATGCCACCATGAGTTGCGTCTGGTTTGCCATTTCGGCAGCTACAAGCCAAGCTGCGCAAGAGCCAAATGGATCCAAATGGTAAATGCAAAGATGAGCTGGCACTTGTTGCATGCGCATGCGGAGATTAATTAGGTAATTAGGTTGGAGCCGGTTGGAGCCGGTTGGAGCCGGTTGGAGGTCCATGGAAGTCCTTTCAATCGGATAACGTGGCAAAGCCATCGAAATCAAGTCCAGCTCCACTGATCCAAGAGTGGCGAGACTTTTCTCTGCACCGACAGAAAAGCCAGCATGAAGAGTTAGGACCCACTAGCATGCAAGATCATGCAAGTACTTCCATCCCCGGAAGTATAACTGGGACCCCTGAACAATTTCACTACCAAGCCAGGGTTTCTGGTGGGGACGTCTTTAGGAAGGGCTTCAATCCCCTAAAGGCCCTGTCTTACCAGCACAGTACCAGTTGCCATGGACAACGTAGCGCCGCCGCCGACCAAACTACTGGGCTTCCCAAACACTGGAGGCACCACGTCCGTCACAGGACAGGAGGCCAGGACCTCACAGAATTCAGCACTCGACAGCCACGCTTCCAACATCTTCATGAACCATCACATTTTTCACAAGAGGTCAATATATAATGATCAACAATGTCAATATACAATACGACAAATACATACGATGAACCATCAATATCATCAAAGTAATCTATATATTCATAGTCATATAGTATAATCATATATATATATACTATATTATATAATATATATGTTATATATACACATTGAAACATAAAAAATATACATCATCATTCTGTTCTGTGTTCACTCCACAATCGCTCGTTTCGCTTCCAGGAACGTCCCGGATCACAGGCCTGGCCCACGTTGCGTGCCACCACCGAGACGTTGTCCTTTAAGATATCCTAGCAAGGCAGCTCTGTTGGGACCATTTTATTCTGGTCAAATATTGGGAGATGTTGGAGATGTTGATCCTGCTGGCTCCAATGTTTGCCCATAGAGTGCTCGTTGACCAGCAAGACACTGGCAAACATCGACAAACTATTGTGGGAATTGGAGGCCTGGTAGGGAAGCAACTCATCTTAAACATGGACACATCCTGTTCTGTCGCACCTCCCCTTCCACAACTCTTTGTCCTCTGTTTATCGAATGTGGATGCCAATGGTACATAACGCGGTAAGCCCGACATATATAATATAACCAAGTGGTTGTTTATGGCATTGGAAGGATCCCACATTCGTACGTGCACCCAAAAAAATCCAATGGACCTTCCGCACACAGCTGGGCCAAGACCTCGCAGTGGTATTCCAAGACATGCTCAATTCAAGACCACCATCTCAAAGGATCTCAAACGGTTCGAAATCCTTAACTTAAGAAGATCCCCGTAAAGGTTGTCTGATTTTTTTATGTATTTGATCTTATTTGTCGATTTTCCTAAGACTCTGAACATGGCCATAATGGGTGGAAACTTGGTCTACAGTGTCATGCTGCTCAAATCCATGACTCTGTGGTCGCGGCGTGGGTTTCTTTTCGCATTCCTCGTAGGCCACGCGAAGGCTCAGCACCAGGCTCATCATCTGAGGAACGGAACGGCCGTGTGTCATGCACATGGGGCCGATCTTCCACAGCGATGATATTAGTTGTAACATGTTAAAAGCATTGTATGGTGCAGCTGGTGAGGTACATACTTTACAAGATACTTATAGCATCCACCATATGATGATATTGGCGAGAGTGATGTGGACAATGAGGATGGGAATAAAGATGGATAATGATGCCACCGTCTTTCTCTCTCTCTCACAATTGAAATATTACATCAACCTACACTTTGCAATGTAAAGCGGCAAGTAGTTCACAATCATTCTGAACATACTTTTGCTGAAGCAACGAACATGGAACTATGCTCAATGGACTTCAAGGTCAATTTGCCAACATCCAAAGCTACTTGCTCATTGCATGTCCCAATATATCTCAACAAAAAAGCAGCTAGTGGCAGCTGATCGCAAAAACATCACTGATGAACTCCAGCCAGCTCAGATACCAACGTTGGCATCCAACCTCGTCTCTGGAAGAAATGGACAGAGCTGGAGAAAGCCCAACACATCAGTTGTGTCAACTGCTTGGTGGCTTCAAAACACCTGAAATCTGTGAAAGTCAACTGGGTGCATCCTCCCCAAGTTTGAAAAAAAAACGGTGTATTTACATATATATATATATTTAAAAAAAATAAATAAGAGTATCAGTTGGCTTGATTCCGTGTCTTAACTCGTGCCATTCAATAAAGTTCATGCTTATAATCCCTCCCCTCATATATCAAATACTCCTCTGAGCACCATGGCTCTCAACAAATCTATTCACTGAAGGGAAACCTTGGTCTACTTGGTGGCATTTGACATTTAGGATCATTTAGGGGAATGGTATGTGTTGTCCTCATTCTGGTTTGGTTTCATAGAGTTTTTAAGTTGTGGTGATTGTTGTTGTTGACAATATCCATGGATACTTTATAATAATCATTAATATCATTTAATATCCATAAATTGCATTAATATCCACTTTTGTACGCACCGTTGATATCCATTGCCATTGATCCCCATAAAAAGCACCAGCTGCCAGCGGTGAAATTTGCTCCCGGATCGAGCAGCAAATCGAAGCCACAGCCCGTTCCATCCAGCGTCTGGTCCTTGAATTGCCATTTGAAGAGAGAACAATCTATGGGAAATTTGGGGAAATGATGATTACTCATTAGTGAATACGAACCAAATGATTTCCTGACCCTACTTTCAGACAAACCCAGGTCTTAGGTGTCCTGATTGATGAAAGAAAGACACCCTCTTTGTGGGGGTCAAACACTAGGTCACTACCAATTCTGTTGCTGCGCAGCCCCAAAATCTGTGGGTCAACCACGAATGCAAGGACAATTTTGGCAAGGTTTTGACCTCAAAAAGGAAAAAGAAAGAGTTCATCCATCTATGGATCCCCACAGCCCCCGCATCGCCCAAGCTCCAAGTGCCGGACCAGTGACCAGTGCGAAACTACCTGGTCCAGGCGAAGGCTACCCACAAGACTGCTGAGAATCGCACATATGATTCGTCAAGATTACCCCGAAAATTCATGGCTTATCCATGTTTCTCGGTTTATCCTCATTTTCCTCATTAAAAATTGCCATTTACATGGTCTCCCCCCATTGACACACAGATGGAGAGCCGATTCGCCCCAAAGGACCTCCCCAACATCGCTATGTCGTCCAGAAGCGCAAAGCTCAGCACAGACCTCTTTCAACAAACACCTTGCGCCGGGATCCACAACCACCAAGGCATCGCAAAACGGCATGCTGCGGCATGCTTCAAAATGATCCCCAAAGATGCTGACGGCTGAAAATGATGAATTCATGAAAGTGAGATAACTGATGTAGTTGCTGTACACTGTATAGTATACCGAATATAGTGGATTTATTCTTAACATAATATATAGCAACTTATATAACCCCAACAAATGGATGGCTGAATGCTGACTGATTTGCTGGCCCAATATCATTCTGGGCCACGCCCAGAGGTATAGGCCAGGAGCCAAAAAGTTGCCGTGCATATCTTCTGACGATGACCCATTAGCTTCCCTTGCCACCTTAAAATGATATGAGGATACTTGATCTTACTCTTGTTGTTGTTTGTTTACTTCTTTCATGGATGGCACTTGCTCCATCAACTCCTTCTCTCCCATTTATGCGTCCCAGCATGCTGGAGGCATTCAGATACTTTCTGGCCTGGGCCGAAGCAGCTTCCTGAATGTTAGATGGGGCTCTCAAAAGTTCTTCTTCCTTGGGGTGGCTGCAGCACCTTCCATGGAGTCTCTGCGGTGGTTTTAAATGGTGGAAACTATCCTGGCACACTGCCGATGAGCTGCAAGGATGTAATTCTGAGCTCCACGCGCTATAGAGTTGCCACAGGCCCCTGACAGAACCAAAATCGGAGCTGAGGTGCTGAGGGAAGGAAACCACAAAATGCCCATAGTCCAAGAGCTGCGGCCCGGACATGTTCCAAAGATTCCAAAATGTCCAGCATTCCGGAGCAGAAAATTAAGGACAAATTATTGATAGAGGAGGAGCGATTCCCCTGACGCAAGCCGCAAAGCAAATGAATATGCGGGAACTTTGGCAGCTGCCCGGCTGCATGTGGGATTAACGTTCTTGGGTAAATTATTACCCCATGATTAACCTATTATTAAGCCATTATGAACCATGATTAGTCGATTAGCCCATTTTTCTGGGAATAGGGAATCTGAGAATCCCAATGCGGAGATCGGCCTGCCCAGCTTCACAATGACACCATCCAGGCCCTGTGGCGCACAGTCCAGAACAGGTTGAAAACAGGTGTCTTCAACGAAAACTTCGACATGGCTAGCTGCCTATAAATGGGGGTTTGTGCATCGGAAAATCATGGAACTAGATTCTAGATGGGATCCATTGCCATGATATTATGCTGGAATTACCAGCCTTTCTTGCAGATCTTTGCCCCTTGGCAATAGAATTGTCACAGCTGCTCGGTACCAGAACGTCTGCAGTCGCATGGGTGGCACAGCACCAGCTGCCGCACCTTACTGTGTGTTTGTAGGCAACCCGCCTGTCACAGTGAAGCTGTGGTATCTAACACCTTACCCTGGAGGGTCGTTATCCGATGTTCTCCGGCCCTTCACCATGCTCTCACCTTGTGGATGGCATGGATCTACTTGGCAAAAACAAACGCACGGTGTCAATCGCAGACCATGAGTACCATCTCACTGTTGGACCAGTGTGCCAAGTTAGTCTGTGAGGGTGTCAGCAAATCAATCCCTTGTAGACTTCTATATGGTACGAGTACTGTAAAATGCAATTGGAGCAAATTAGGGCCCTTCTTCCCCCTGGGCCAAACCCAAATCCCAGCCATGAAAACAAAAGCGCTCAATGTTTTGACTGGAGATCCTAAAACGAGCTGCACCTCCTCCAGCTATCTCTATGAGATAAATGAGGTGAATTGCTGGTGTACTGGAACTGGATCCAGCAGGCATCACAGTGGCATGTGACCCAGTTTGACGAAGGTGCCAGCATAATTAAACAAAAGGAAGTAGCAAAACTGGCGCAATCATGTTCATCTAGATCCTACACAGCACATTTATAATCAATATATATATAGTATACATGTATGTGTGTGTGTGCGACAATGTGTACTATATGTATATGGTATACCGCAAGACTGCAAGTACTATATACCATTTTTTTTCAATACAGTTGACAAACGATAGTCTTCTAGGGTCTGAGTGAGATCTCCTGTGATGCCACGGTTGCCCTTCTGGCTCTCGGGGTGATCTGAAGCCTCCTGTCGAAAAGCCCAAATGGATCTAAATAATGTGGGCCCATATTATTAAACCTACCGTTTGGGTATGGTTCATGGTTTTATACAACCCATTTATGGTGATTTTGGGGATTTTGGGGATTGGTTTATTCTTGGGTTTACCATAAGTTTACCACGTGTGTCAAACTTCCAAGAAATTCCTTCCCAGGGTCAAGTCATGTCAATCCGGTGTTTGTTTGTCTTGTCGTATGTATCTGGGTAAATTATAATATTTCACTAACCTGAATAGTTGGGCCATAAAAGGGGATGATTTCCCTTACTAACCATGATTTCCAGTGAGGGAGAACAGTGAGGTCGTTATAATTTACCCAGATGTATATAGGTGATATCCCACAGGCAATTTCTCAGGAAAGTTTTGGACTATTTGATTTGAGCTTACCTTGTTCGAAGCTCTGTGAGCTGGTGGTGTGATAACTCCCTGTGAGCCAGAGATGCACCGTCTTGCTGGACTGTATTAGCAAAAGTTCTGGAATTGGGTGCCAGTAACTTCCGCAATTCACAGTGGGAAGCTTGGAAAATGCAGATGATTCTCAATGAGTTTCTTATGAATTCTTAGGGAATTCTTGATCTGATGGTCTGATTGTCTGATTCTTGGGTATGGCTATGGGTCAACTAGCTGGCAAGTAGATGTGCATCCCCAAAAAAAAGAAATGGAAAACTACAGGTTTTGATCCATCCCACTTCTTTGTGGCCAGATCAGACCACGTGTCATGACTGCGGTGCTTCTCGGCATCTCATGTCCCGGGTGCGGTGCAACGCCGTGCGGCAACACCACTCGCCCGGGCGGCGGAATTGGAGACACTTCCGCCCACTGATCAATAGTCAAGATATCAAAATGCATTAAACTTTAAACAATATTATTATGTTAAACATTAAACATTATTAAACATATTTAGGTATTCTATTCTATGTTACTCAATAGGCGATTTCATAGTAAATTTATATAATTGTTCCGGATTCCTATCTGCAAGTTCAAGGCTGAAGTGCTTTTTGGCTCACAGCCTTTTGGCTCTCTCTGATGGGATCTGCGGGGCCTTTTGGCACCCAGCGCCATGGAAAGCCACATCGGCCAGAAAATGCATGGAATGCTGCATGAAAATCATGAAACCGATACACGCGGCCAAGGGCTGGGACAATTTTGTCCTCCCGTCAAAGTCGGTCACCACAGTCACCACTGAATCACGCTCACGCTGAAGCAAGTCAGGGTTGCATCCCAGTTGCTTGCTACTAGTTGATACCTGGTTCACTGGAAATGGTGTACCCTTGGTGTTTCTAGAGGGCCCCCGCAGCCTTACACAAAGGCCTTTCCGCCTCAAGGGAAGCCAGGTCACATCAACTTGCAAGTGGAGTGGCCGCCTGCAAACAGGTCCAGTTCGGTGGCAAACGGTGGCCCAGCTGGACCAAAAGTGAAGGTGCCCGGTTTGAATCGTTGAAATGATATGAAATGATCATATAAATCTATGGCACAGGATCTTGATGATCTTGCAATGGCATATGATGGCATGCAATAACCTTCTGCGTTGTTTGGCCCTGCACATGACTGGGAGGTTTTAAAAAAGGCCAAGCCACAGACTGGCAAAGCAGAATTTGGGCCGCAGTCATCAACTGGGTTCAGCGTGTTGTGGACAAACACCTGTCCTAAGCAACGCGGGACGTTGGTTGGACCCTCTGAGCGCCTGCGACTGTTGAAAGAACGTCTGGACTAAGTGGCATACTGCCACTGGATGCCCATCAAATGCATATCAAATGCGGCAAAAACGGCAATAACCATCTGTAGTTGGCATTCCCTGTTGCCGGTACCGCTGCTACATCGTGGGCCTATGATTTCCAATCCAGTTGGTTAGTGGGATATACTTGCCGGGGGGCAGAATCATGAGGGATTCTATGGGGCTCTCGCTCCAAATGTTCGAAACGAGGGCGTCAAAGATTTATGATCAGAGTATAGATCCCGTTGGAGGGCCAGTCTATCTATTAAAAAAACATTTTGTTTGCGGAAAAAAACCACTCCAGCTGCTCACTATTCAATATTCACACTGCCCCCCTCTCATGCTCAGCATCTCGTTGATTCCAAGATGGGCGTTGAGCTTGTGAGCCCATCAGGTGCCTGAGCAGGGTTAGTGGTTTTAGTGGACCCAGATCAACCTCCCACTCTGTCCCACCTTCAAGTCCGGCTTTGCAGTCAACAGGCTTGTAAGCCATTTCCCATACTCTGGGAGCATTCGTTTCCTTAGGACACCATTGAGTGGAGGAGCCCAGTCAAGACGGCTCAAGGGTGGAAAGTCTTGGAATGATCCTCATGAAACGTCCGCCAAGTGCACAGCACAGAGGCTGACAAGGTGGAAATCAATAAGTAGGAAGTCAAGTTGAGGTTGGGTTGGACCATGCTGAACTCCTCAGTGTGTACCAGCCACCAACTAGTGGCGAGGTGCGCCTGGAAACCCAGGCTGGGAATAGCCCACCCTCAACCAGCTGCCTCTGAGTGACACTAAGCCATGGCCAGCATACATGCCATTGTTCATGGGCTCATAAGTGAACTTCACTACAAAAACCTGTTCCTGCAGGTGGAGAAGGTTGGGATAGGTTGGGTATGCAACAAAAAGCCATTGCCTATATATTGCTTATATAACTTATATAATGGAAATTGATAGGCCTTTTTATTGTAACCAGGCTGTTGCCAAATGGCCTGCCAAGATCAAAGAGACCAACGTATATCAACAGGATCTGTTTATGAAGGAGATCGTTGAGACCGACAGATGGCCATTTTCAGCACCTGTGGATGCCCAGTCTTGACCACTCCTTGCGAACAGCTTGTTGAAGCCTTTCTTTGCTAATGCCCTTGCTCTTGGCAAAGTCCAGAGCTGCACGGTAGTTCCTCGGCCGACAAGGTCAAGGAATCCTTGTAGCGGTTGAAGACTGGCTGGGGCTCAAAGCCTCTTGTGCGCCAGTGTCTGACACCCATCCTTCTTTTTGAAATTGATTCATCAAAATTTTATGGCACTAAAAATGACTACTGGTGAAATGGCCCTCCTAAAAGTCGAGGGAATTGATGCTGCAGAAATCAGAGAATGCTCCAATGCTCCGACCGGTCCGACCATCACTTGATCTCCGACTCATGGCACCGTGGACACCTGCATCGGATCTGGAGCCCAGGTGCTGCTCTGTCGTGGCATGATCTGCCATAATCAATGATGGGCTGTAGGAAGCGACCTCAACCGGCAAATCTGGAGCGATCCTTCCTGTAAATTCAATGATTCAATGAGTGGTCCTGGACAACAGCCTCATCGATTTCCATGAACCTCCAGCCAGCTGCTGCCAGCTTTTTTTAGTGTCTCTTGCCGCAAGGTCTGGGGCATCCGCTGGCATGTAGTCTTCAGGGTTGAAGGATGATTCGACCTGGGGCTGTGCAGGACATCCTGGACACTAAGCATCCAACAGGAAACACCCTGCGTCCCAACATGGGCTCGGACATCTGGGTGGGTCTGAGAATGGGGGATACATACCCAAAATGTCCATCAAATAACGGAGAAATATTAGATTATCATAGATTATCATAGATTATCATAGACTATCAATCCGTGGGTGTTTATGGGAACACCCTATTTCTGCACCCATATGCTGCTAAATTTCAAAAGTCATGTTTTTTAGTGGAAGTTCAATTTAAAAAAGCGTCCTTATTTTTTTTGGATGTGTGCTAGGCAACTTGTGTTTGGGATGCATTGCCTCAGATCGAAAAGTGATTCAGGCAATTCAGACTTGAATCATCAGCTTGGCTATTCCATCCACGGACTGCGTTTTCTCCCAAAAGATAAAGCACTAGATTGCCATGGGCAAGCCCAAGACAGTTGACTGCTGTACCAAATGCTGCATTGCTCTACTGGCGATCTCCAACCACACTGATCATTGTGAACATGTGGGACCTTGGCAAGTGAGTTATGCCAAAGGAGGCCATTATAAACAGAATCAACTAAACAAGCTTATCTATGGTGAAAACACGCACCTTGAAAACAGTCAATTCAGGACTTTGGCGCTGTTGTTCGGTCCATGGTGGCAGTTCCTAATTGTCAATACAAGTTCTGCATTGCTGCAAGTTGATTTTTTTCCTTGCTTTATTGCACAGTGCAAAGCGTATAAGTATAGCTACAGCAATGTAAATCTTACAAGAAATATCCGGAGTTGGTCTATGCAGTTTCTCGTAACATGGATCAGAATCACGGGATGCTGGAACTGCGGTGATTCTGACCACTGTTTTGCCAAAGAGTTGGCTTGGACGTTAAAAGATAGACATAGGAAACCAAAGAGCACAAACAATGAAATTGTTTTGAACAAAAATAACCGTAGAACCAACCAACATATCAACATAGGATGGAAAATCTAAGAGATGTATGAAACAGTAACGAAAGTTTCTTTCAAAAGAAGCAGGGCTGCGAACAATACAATGCTAAATCACGGGAAAACACCAGTGTCACTGCTTGAAAAAAGTTCTAGTGGCAAAGAAAATAAATCTAAACAGTCATTCATTCTGTTGAAACTGCCCGGCGAAACAAGTGGAGTTTCTAAAATAATTGTCTAACCCGGGGAAATTTGTCAGACGAGTAAGAGCTCCGACGAACCAAAAAGGTGAAGTTGTTTCAACAAAGAACTTTACAACAAAAATTGCACGGTTAGTCTGAACCAAATTTGAAGCTCCAAGAAAAGGAACCTAAGAAACGAATAACGCGAATAGATTGAAGGAACTTAGGGTTGCTTAGGGTTGTAAACTTGTATACATACAAATATGCCAGAACTGCTTCGCAAAGGAGTTCCAAAAACAAAAAGATTGTAAGAAAGAAAGGCTACCTCATCTGGAAAAAAATCAGAGTGCCTAAAAAGAAAACTAGAAAGAAATTGAAATTGTTTTGAACCAAAAACTCAGCGTGAAAAAATGGGAAAACCCAAACAACTTGAAATTATTTACAAAAATGGAGTTCCAAAAATTTATCTCTCAGGGAAAAAAACTAAAAATTGCTTCAAAAAAGAACAACAAATCCTACAAAAAACAGAGTGCCAAAAAAGAAGTGTGAAAGGAAAAATTGAACCGAGAGTTCCCAAAAGAAGGATTTTATGGGGAGAAGTTCGGAACCGGTTTAAAAAAAGAACCGGGCATTCTCAAGAATGCAAATCAAAGAAAGGAACTCTCAGACAGGATAAAAACGAAATTGGGTTGAAGAAACTCCCACGAAAATTACTTCTAAAAAACACCAGAACTCGCTGAGGTTTGATTACCGCAAAGCGCAGGGTAGCCAGTAGCCAGTAGCCAGGACAGAAAAAATGGTCTTGAAACCTGATCGCACAAGGATTTGCTACAAAGGATAGTGTACATGCTCACATCAATCCAGAGACATTGTCGGACCAGTGGGAAAGTTGTGCATTCTGACGGCAAAACCGAGTGATGAACATTTTGGATTCTGAGTCGTTGATTTCAACCTTGCGAAATTCCAGAACATCTAAATCGCTTTTACCGAAACCAGGTTTGTTCATGCGACCAACAGGAAGTATATAATCAGGACAAAAATCTGAATCAAACATGCTTCAGAGCTGAAAGAAATTGGGGCCGCCCAAAAAAAAGTCAGAGTTCCAAAAAAAAGTTAGAGTTCCTTTTTTTTTGGAACTCTAACTTCTGGTCCATCCAACGCCCAAAAAGCTACGGGTATTTTTTTCCCCCTGAACTGAAAATCCAAGGAAATGTGAGAACAAATGCCTGTAAACTATCCAAGTTGCAGGAGAATTTTCATGAATTTTGGCAATTTTTGGGTTCAGGAGAAAAAAATTACCTGTAAAAAATTGCAGGTTTGGGGGAGGTAAGTTAGAGTTCCTTTTTTTTTGGAACTCTAACTTTTTGAGGGGATTCTAACTTTTGGGTGCTCTTAATCATTTTGCCTTGAGGTTGAACGGGTTTGAACCATCTCCTCTGAACCCCTGCGGCATGCGAACAGTTGTTCTTGGTTTCGCAAATGCCAATTTGGATTTGCCTCTCGTGCTCTTTGTTTCTTGGCGTGAAAGCTTTTCTTTGGAACTCTAATTTTTGAGAAGCTCCAAGAACTGGGTTGTTCTGCATTCAAAAAGTTAGAGTTCCTTTTTTTTTGGAACTCTAATTTTGAGAAGCTCCAAGCACTGGGTTTTTCTGCATTCAAAAAGTTAGAGTTCCTTTTTTTTTGGAACTCTAATTTTTGAGAAGCTCCAAGAACTGGGATTTCTTGCATTCAAAAAGTTAGAGTTCCTTTTTTTTTGGAACTCTAATTTTTGAGAAGCTCCAAGAACTGGGTCTTTCTGCATTCAAAAAGTTAGAGTTCCTTTTTTTTTGGAACTCTAATTTTTGAGAAGCTCCAAGAACTGGGTTTTTCTGCATTCAAAAAGTTAGAGTTCCTAATTTGTTGGAAATCTAATTTTTGAGAAGCTCCAAGAACTGGGTTTTTCTGCATTCAAAAAGTTAGAGTTCCTTTTTTTTTGGAACTCTAATTTTTGAGAAGCTCCAAGAACTGGGTTTTTCTGCATTCAAAAAGTTAGAGTTCCTTTTTTTTTGGAACTCTAATTTTTCAGACGCTCCATGAACTGCGTTTTTTTCTTGCGCCCTTTTTTTTGGAACACTATCTTGTGAGAAGCTTCAAGAGCCAAATCTCTACGCACAGAAAAATATAGTTCCTTTTTGTTTGAAACACTAGGTTTGTTTTCATTTTCTTCTTGGGGGTTCCTTTGCTTTGGAACTCTAAGTTTTTTGCAAACCAGTTTCCTTGTTTTTAGGGTTCTGTTTGCAAACCTTTTGTTCGAAGCAGTTTAACTTGTTTCTCTTTCAGTTTTGCATTCTTTACGGAAATCAAGCTGTGTAAAGCAGTTTGTTTGTTCTCTTAAAGTGTTTTGTTTGCAATTGGAATCCTTATTGACTTTAACGTTGCCACACACTCTCAGTCTCATTCGTGTTTCTTTGGAATATGTTTCTCTTAACTTGTTTTGAGTTCCATTTTTGTTGACCTTAGCCTTGTTGACCATATTTTTGCCCCCGCGCAATTCCATCAGTTTTTCTTGCAGCCTTCTTTTCCGGAATCTATCTGTTCTTTTTCGGGGTAGTCTCACAATGTTTCTTCAAGTTCCCATGCTGGCATCTCTAGTGTTAACATACATGTTCATAGTTTGTTTTCCGAGAGTGCCCTTTTTGGGGACCTCAACTTGTTCAAGGCATTTTGTGTGTACTTTGGGGGTCTTTCTTTTTTGAACTCCAAGTCTTTATTTCAGACTCTGCACCAACATTTTTTTTCCACTTCTGTAGTGTGTGCTCTTCGAAGTGCACGTTGATTTTTGGCTTGTTACGTCATTTCCTTTGCTATTTCATACCCATGCCATGTTGTTGGTTGAAGTTCTCATTTGTTTTGGGATCTGATAGTCTGTGGAGTGCTTCTTTTCTCAGGTTCCTTCTGAAGAATACTTGTTGGGATTAAGCCGCAATGTCTTCCATTCGTATGTTCTTTTTCTCTAACGCATGCCTTTTTTTCCGCCTCAAAGTGCTCCATACTGTCGACGTTGGTATTTTGTCTCTAGTACTGCCCGCAAACAAATCCACCGCGTAATGGGGCGCGACGACGTTTTATTAGTGTCAGGCCCCCACCATTTGTTTTTCATTGAAACTTCGCGCTATCTCCAGTCCCAAAGCGTGCGAAGCCAGTAAACAAACCAGATCCTGATTAACCACACATTTTCTGGAATTATATTATGAATTATTTGCATGTAATGTAATTAAAGGTTCTCGATGGTGATGTTTCGCTAGAATGAACCACCAGTGGTGCCATCATCCACCATCAAATACCTAATGAATTGACTTATTCAGTTTCGTTTGGGCTGTGCCCAAGTCGCAAACGAGTGTGGCCTTAGCAGCATGTGGGAAAAATTAGGGCCCTTTTTTGCCTGAACCGCGCTGGACTTATGAAATTTAGCACCATATGCCGAGCCACATCTGATTGCGAATATCTCTTGGAGAAGTTCCTCGAAGCCCAAATGACGGGTTGCCAGCTGATATGCTACTTGGATCCACGTGGTGCAGCTGCAACAGAGCAGCTGAACATGTCAGGAAGTCGGGACTCCATGTGTAAGTGTAAGCGCTTGAGACCATGAGACCCGTCAGCATTTCCAAAAACCACCCCATAACGGACTTCTCCCAAATCAGGAAAAATAACTCGCCACATTGAAAATGTTCAAGGATTTCAAAGATGGTTCCTCTTAAAAATTCTAGGCATACCCAGCCCTTGCCAAACCAGCCAGGACACAAGAATTCAAAGACCGTCAAAGGGTCAGAGATCTGCTGGGGTTCACCTTTTGGCGACTTTGCGCAGTTATAACCTCAGTGCTATAGGACATTTCTGTTTGTTGGGATGGAGGTTTGGTGGGCAATTCATGAACTGGGAGGTGATACCGTGATACCGCTCAATTTTTCAAGCTCACTGATGTTATTGAAAATTCAAACTTCTTTTCTTTGGAATCTGCGCTGCTAGCACCACAACGGCTCTTTCGCAAAACTAGTCATTAACACATTTTTCCTGTGGCCGGTCGGCCAGCCCTAGGCAAGATAGCCAAGGCACAATTGTAGACACCAAGCATGGGTGAAACCTGTGATAAGAACTCACCTGCCATGGCTATGTCTTGGGACCCATGAGCAAGAATGCGAACCATTGTGCAATTTTGCAGTGTCGGTCTATCGAACCCATCCCGGAGGAAACCATTACATACTTGCCATCACTGGCCATCACTGGCCATCACTGGCCTCCACTGTTCATAGCTTCGTATACCGGCACCACCAGGTCGCGGGCGGCTTCCCAACTCACTTTGCCCAGCTCGCCCTGCCAAAAGGTCTGAGACACACAGCAATCCTCCCATTTGAATGTGCCATGTCTTCCGGAAAAAAGGATGAAAAGGTCAGAACAGTCCGAACAGGAACCAGTAGCAGACAGTAGCAGAGTTGCTGACAAGATGTTTATCGCATCAGCTAATCCCATTACGTCCCATCCCTCCATCTCTGGGATGTTAACCCTGTTTGGGGGACCCCCAAATCACCCAAATCACCCACAACATTCCAAGGCTTTCCAAAAGTGTTCGGCCTTGAAGAGCTCAGTGGGGTGAAAGTGAGCCCGCAATTCCTGGAGGCTGCTGTGGCTTGAAGTTTGTGCTGCTGCTGGGATTCCCAACCAAACCAACCCTCCACCAGTCAACCCGTTGGTTTGATGCAAGCTACCAGAACAATTGCAGTATTTAATTAATAGCCAACCACTGGTTGCAAAGGCTAGGACAGTCAGTTGTGGATATGTCACGCTCATTTCCCAAAACCATCGCTGCTCCTTTTAGCCTCATTTTGGGGTTCGCAGATTTGCTCTCTCAGTACTCTTATTACTATATTTCTCTCACACTACAATTTTCCACTAAGACCCATGTGGCACTCACCTTGCTGTGGATCTGTTTCAGCATCCGAAGCGTGCCCTGCTCGCTCAGCGCCGTATTGAAGTTATTTCTGAAGATGTTTTTGGCCTGGCGGAGAAGCACCAGGATTGGCCACAGAGTGACCTGGTACCGATGGTATCTTCCGAGGAGATGCTGTCATAATTGGTTACAGCTCCAGGCGCTCTCCAGCCCTGCATTGCTAATACCTTCAACTGTTTCTCAAGGACTTTGTGTGCCCGTGCCCCCGTGTAGCGTAACTTACCATATCACCCTGGCCACATCAAAGGTCAAATTGTGCCTAGTTTTCCCAAACAATAGAGAATCTGGTTTTCTTGAAAGGAAAGATTGCGTTTGAGGATTGCTTGAAACTTGCAACCACCTTCTCAAAATATCGGGACATCAACCAAGCAGCTTTATCATCTACAACCCAATGGCCGTACTCTGCAGCATTGTCCAGCGCAAAGAACATGCCCCAGAGTCTCTTTGCTGTCACAAGTTTCGCCCTTGGAGCCACACAACGGGATGCCGGGGTGGTGGTGGACCAAGGGGTGTGTCCTCAAGCAGATTGCTGAGGTCTGGGCCAAATGTCATCTGTCATTGTCACCGGAGCCATGACAATCCTCACAGTAAAAAGCGTGCAGTTGTCACCATGCAGCTTTGACAACAAGTTGAACTGCATTTGACAGAAGCATCCCCATCGTAAATGATTCTTCCTCTCTTTGACTTGCCAATTGCAAACTAATTACGTGACTAGTAGTAGTTCTGATGCTCCACCTGCCGGGATTCCCATCCATCAAATGTTTGTCTGCCACCACTTCTTGTTTTCAGACATTCCAACACCAGAAACATATATTATATATGTCATATATCATATAACTCTCCCACACAGCTTGACCCATCAAGGCCAATTGACACATCAGTGACCGAACCGAGGAAAGATGTGGCGATCCGTTCCGCGTCATCGATCCACTCCATGTGGGAGGCCCTTAAAATCTTATCCCAGCGATCCAGCCTTGGCATGGCAGACACAGGACCCATCTGTGCCCCTTTCGGCCCGCCTTTTTCATCTCAACCATTCTCACCATTCTCAACCCACAGTGCCACGACAATGTGCCGCAGGCGGGCCGCACTTTTTTCATACTCTCACCGGGCTTCGGGAACAGGTTGACCCAGTCTGTGATGCTGAGTCAGATCCGCGCGGCGGCCTACATGAATGCGAGCACCGCGGTGTAAATCCATACGCAGGTGATCAAACAGCAGATCAAGCCGAAAGCACCTGTCCAACCCGCTTCCTTGCCCTTGTACATGATCACCTCAGGTCTACAATCAATGCACTTCCCACGGAAAAGGAGAAAAACATAGAAAGACTGCTCCAACATCAGAAGCACTCGTTTGGGTCTGAGGGTTCTTTGTCCTGTTTCTAGCCTCACTACAATAGGGTGGATTTATCAGATCATAATAATTGAATATATTGAATATAGTGACAATTCATCTTTTTAAGATTTTTTGAAAAAATGTTTATATATATATATATATTCGACATTAATCAACTATATATATATATGTGTGTGTAAGCAAGTGTGTGTGTGTGTGTCTACGTCTATGTCTATTAAAATTTCAGTACTCAGTGTCCAATCACCGCCAAGAAACCAGGCCGATTGCCGGGATGACGAAGATCAAGACCATGGAGACCAAGGCCTGGTTCGTGGTGGGCGGATGCTTCTTGGGCAAGTCGTCCAGGGAAATGTCGCTGGCGGAGTCGGTGACCTGCGGTCATCGATGGGATTGCAATCTTTCAAATCAAACACAAAAACAACATCTGTAATTATGCATGGTATATGCATTGCATGAATACGTTTTTGGATGTTTTTGGTTGGTTATCATGAATCATGAATCATGAATTATGATTGATTTTCGGAGGGGATCTTCCGTCACAACCTCCAATCAGCGTGGGGATCTTTGGAGCTTTCTCTGCAGCCAAGTCACCTCAAGATTCTGCACCGCGTGGGCGTCCTTGGAAACCACTTCGGCCATTTCTGCAATGCCGCTGCTGCTGCCCTTCAAGTTCTGGGCGAAGGATGGCATGAACACCACACTGCACAGCAGCACTCGCACAAGGAAAGTCAAAGCCATGTTCAACGATGCGTATGCTGAGAGAGCTACCTGCCTGATCTTTTAAACCAAAACTGCTGCATGGGTAGAAAGCTTGGAGAAGGTGCTAAAAATTCAACTTGGGAATTCGACAACGAGTCTGGTTTGGGTGTAGCGGTGTAACCCTGAACTCATATCACAACCTTCCATCGGCTCCACATCCCAAAGATGTTTGAATTTGAATGTCTCATGTTTGTGACTTCCGTATCTTTTTGACTCACCAGAACAAGCTGCTGCAAATCCAAGCACGCCAAGAGATCTGCGGACACCTTTGGTCGCGCGAAAATCAATGCCCGGCTGCCCGGCGCTTCTTAATCTTCTCAGGTCGAAGTAAAATTTTGGATCTTCTGTTGGATCAAATCCTTTTCCTCCTTGGAACAGAAGGCAGCATCCAGTGCAGACAGCGTCAGCTGCAGGATCTGCTCCTCAGCTGTGTAAATCATGGGCTATTCTTGGGATGTTATGGCATCGATGAGTCCTCCACATGCGGAGAATCCTCTCAGGTCACACCTACGCATGGTAAAGCTCGCACCAAACTAAACGAAACAACTAAAGTGAAAAAAAAATGTTGAAAACCTGCAGATATTTCAGCTTTTTGCGGCCCCAGCTTCTCTTGAGAGACCGACCTCGGAGATGCAAAGCATCAGCTCATCTGTCAAAGAGGTAAGGAACACCGAGGGATCGTCCGAGTTGATGGAGACCGAAGCTCCAGCTTCCAACATGCGCCGCATTGGGTGCTCTGACCACGGCGGTTTTTCCGAGGTCTCATGCCTCCACGCACCCGTCTCTTCGGAAGAGGTGGGGCATACCTGACAGGTGGGTTCCCCTGGGTGTCCGCCTTACTTTCCTGCCACAACTTTCGGTGAGATCTCGAGTACCAATTTGATCCAACTCTGCCGTTGCCGTTTGTTGCGTTGCCAACCTCACCATCCCATGGATCCCACAACAAAAAGCATCGCCCCACCTCAAAGTGCAGCCCCTGCCGCACCAACGAAGCCAGAAGCTCTTCCTGTTGGCCATCAGCCACGGCATAGCCATGACCCACGCGGCCAGCATGAAAGTCAAAAGCAGCATGTCGCACGTTTTCAGGGCCACCCACCTGTGGTGTGGCAAACTTAAAGCAGGAAACGAATGTGGCTGAAAATCAAACTTGGCCACTACTAATCGCTGCTATCGAAGCCTATCTACTTCTATCATCTATCTACTTGATCCTAGTTGGAGACTTGGGTGGCCTGCCAGGGATAAATTCCAAGCGCACCATCACCAAGAAAAGTCCCCAAATCTTGGAAACTGCAGGCACCTCGCCAGCGTGCAAGGTGACTTTGAGCCCCAGCTCCTTGGCCTTTTGGAAGGCCTCGACATGACCTGCAGGATCATCTCCCACCTCTCCGGCAGCAACGTCCACACCCACCACCGCACAGGGATAAGCTGAGCGATACTTCTCAGCCAGCTGCATGATGGACATGGACCAGGAAGCTTGGAAGGAGATGCAGCAAATGATCTGATTCCTTGGAATTGATGCAGCATTTCTTCCATCTCATGTTCTTTGGATGTCGTGTAGGGCCGAAATATAATCCACACATTGTATGATAACAACACTCATTTGACATGCTTAAACTACTGTAAGACTTGCAAGAGAAACCTCCAAAAACACAACTGAGAAATCCTACACAGTAGTAAGCTCTTCCTCCCAATATAAATACCCGCCAAGAACCCCTGGTTTAGTAATGTTGGCATATATATATATTATACACATCTCTCTGTCTCTCTCTGTCTCTCTCTCTCTCTCTCTCTCTGTGTACACTATTTAGTATCGGGTCTATTCATTTTGGGTTCCCTTATTGGTGGTATTTAATATTGGGGTTGGGGGTGTACTTTGATATTGGCACCCCCATATTTGCTGGAAATAAAACCCTATACTCCTGGTAACCAGGACCAGATTCACAATGATACCATGCTCCGCGCACCCTCGCCGCAGGCCCCGCGTCACTGCAGCTATGGCCGGCTCAGGGTTGCCAGCTTCTGTCTCCGTGAAATATTCTCCGTCCATCAACCTTGTCAAACAAAATGCAGACAGGCTGAAAACCCGTGAGTGAACCATCGCAAAACTACCTTGATTGGTGATATCTGTATGTATGTGTGTACATATGTAAATATGTATATATATATCTCTCTCTCTCATTATATCATTATATATCATTATATATGTGGCAACCAGTGATGATCTTACGAATATGTATAATTATAAATAGGCCATTCTTATCCCACAATTGCTATTTAAAAAGCGTGGTGGCAATTGGCAATTCATCCCGAGCTTTCCCCTGCCAAATGACAGGTGAGGCGAATAGCGCACTTCGGTGTATGCAATGTTCTCCCGGGCTTGGGCACCCACAAAGCGGTAGCTCAGCTCTTCCACACTCTGCAAATCCCCTCGCACACAGGGAAGGAAGATGCTGAAACAGTCCAACATCGCTTGTAAGGACCTGCCAGTGTCGCTTTGTTGTACCCAAACACACACAGAGACACTCTCTGCATACGTTTTGCGGGTGAGTTTCTGGGTGGAGTTGTCAATGGTGCATTTGAAAGTCGAATTCTCGTCACTGAATACCAAGATCCAAGCAACCCAAGTCTTCGAGAAATGGGAATCTCAAAGAACATCAACGACCCCTTCCCATCGGGAAGACTCTTCAGAAACCTTGGTGCCTTGGTTGAGTATCAGATCTCTCTTGATTTTTGGATTCTCCACAAAAAGTGGTTGTTCAATGATGGAGATGGGATTATGATTGTCAGCTTCAGATGCTTGGCGCTGCTGCCTCTGCCCCCGGCAGGTAATCAGCTTCTCGAAATCCGCCAGGCTGTCGCACGCCCTCACAGCAGCCCTCAAGGGCATAGCCTTGCCAGTCATGGCGCTTTCCACCTGACATGTTGCTCCCTGAGAGCCCCATTTAACCAACTACCCAACATCTGGAGGTGGATCAAACACAAAGAGACTGAGTATCTAGAAACCACACATCATACTCAATCATGGTTCATCTCCAGCAGCAGCCACTCCTATGTAATTTTTGGGTACATCTCTGACATCACCATCAATAAATCAAAAATATGATGCGTATTTATATATATATATATTGATGTATCACTTTGTCAGGAGTCATCCCTATGAGTTTCCTATGTTTATTCCCACGTTCATGGTTGTTTTTAGCGGCCCCTGCCTCCATGGGTAGCTGTTCCAGCTTCTCTCGTGCCAAGTGGAAGAGAAACTCAGGGTCAAAGGCCCCATCCAAATGGACGTGCAACTCCTGGCGACGCGGCGGGAAACCCAGCAAAAAACCATCGACTCTCTGGAGAATCTGAACGTGGTGCGTTTTTGTTTTTTGTTACGGTACTCAGTACAACATATTGGAAAACCATTTGTAAACGGTAATCAATAGGTGACTTTCCGTTGCCCAGATTACCAGGCACTACCTGAAATTGTCGTTTTACCATCAAAAGTATGGTGGGATCATATGACCATCTTCCTAATTTGAACCATCAACAGGCTATGGTGGACGCATTTTAGGCTGGAAATATGTCTACAATGTAGAAATATGTGGAAAGAGTGCCGACTTGCAAGATTCCACTAGTCATGGGACTCATGGGATTTCATTGCATAGCACGAATTTCATGTCGGATTTGGCATCTCCTGCCCCACCAGGTCATGGTAAAACGTCTCGGTTTAGCCAAGAGACAACTTTGGGCAAGCTCAGCAACCATTGCCGTAACTCTGAGGCCATGGCTGAACTGGATGCCGAAACCAAGCATAGATATCGTGTATACATATATATAAATACAAATATATGTGTGTGTGTGCGTGTGTGATATGATATGATATGATATGATATGATATGATGATGTGATGTGATATGATATGATATGATGTGATATGATATGATATGTATGTGTGTGATTGTGTGTGTGTCTCTCTCTCTCTGTGACTATGTCTCTGACTACATGTGTGTGGGTACGGGCGAGCATGTGCATGTACATGTATATATGTGCATAATTTGGATGCGCTGATGCTTCTTTAAGGTGTTATCTTTAAAGGTTCAGACACAAGCTGACAGATCCCGTCCAGAGCGTCGTTGCCGCCGCGTAGAGCCAAAGCGCTGCACAAGAGCACCGGGTGCCTCCTACTTAGTGTATGTATATATCTATCTATGTCCCTATCTATCTATCTATCGATCGATCTATTTTTCTATCTATCTATCTAATTATCTAATCTATCTATCTATGTCTCTATCTATCTATCGATCGATCTATCTTTCTATCTATCTAATTATCTAATCTAATCTAATCTAATCTATCTATCTATCTATCTATCGATCGTAATCTATCTATCTATCTATCTATCTATCTATCTATCTATGTCTCTATCTATCTATCTATGTCTATCTATCTATCTATCTATCCATCTATCTATCTATCTATCTATCGATCGATCGATCGATGTATCTTTCTATCTATCTAATTATCTAATCTATCTATCTATGTCTCTATCTATCTATCTATCGATCAATCTATCTTTCTACCTATCTAATTATCTAATCTATCTATCGATGTCTCTATCTACCTGTCTATCGATCGATCTATCTTTCCATCTATCTATCTAATAATCTACTCTATCTATCTATGTCTCTATCTATCTATCTATCTGTCTGTCTATCTATCGATCGATCTATCTTTCTATCTATCTATCTAATTATCTAATCTAATTATCTAATCTATCTATCTATCTATCGATCGATCTATCTTTCTATCTATCTATCTAATTATCTAATCTATCTATCTTTGTCTCTATCTATCTATCTATCTATCTATCTATCGATTGAACTATCTTTCTATCTATCTATCTATCTACTTATCTAATCTATCTATCTATCTATCGATCGATCTATCTATCTAATTATCTAATCTATCTATCTATCTATCTATCGATCGATCTATCTTTCTATCTATCTAATTATCTAATCTATCTATCTATCTATCTATCGATCGATCGATCGATCTATCTTTCGATCTATCTATCTAATTATCTAATCTATCTATCTATCGATCGATCTATCTTTCTATCTATCTAATCTATCTATCTATCTATCGATCGATCTATCTTTCTATCTATCTAATTATCTAATCTATCTATCTATGTCTCTATCTATCTATCGACCGATCTATCTTTCTATCTTTCTAATGATCTAATATATCTATCTATCTATCGATCTATCTATCTATCTAATTATCTAATCTATCTATCTATGTCTCTATCTATCTATCTATCGATCGATCTATCTTTCTATCTATCTATCTAGTCTAATTATCTAATCTATCTATCTATCGATCGATCTATCTATCTATCGATCTATCTATCTATCTATCTATCTATCTATCTAATTATCTAATCTATCTATCTATCGATCGATCTATCGATCTCTCTATCTATCGATCGATCGATCTATCTTTCTATCTATCTAATTATCTAATCTATCTATCTATGTCTCTATCTATCTATCTATCGAACGATCTATCTTTCTATCTATCTATCAAGTTATCTAATCTATCTATCTATGTCTCTATCTATCCATAGATCGATCGATCTATCTTTCTATCTATCTAATTATCTAATCTATCTATCTATCCATCGATGGATCGGTCTATCGTTCTATCTATCTAATTGTCTAATCTATCTATCTATCTATCTATCTATCTATCTATCTATCTATCTATCTATCTATCTAATTATCTAATCTATCTATCTATCGATCGATCTATCTTTCTATCTATCTAATCTATCTATCTATCTATCGATCGATCGATCGATCGATCTTTCTATCTATCTATCTATGTAAATATCTATATAATCTATCTATCTTTGTCTCCTTCTGTCTATCTATCTATCTATCTATCTAATTATCAACCTATCTATCTATGTCTCTATCTATCTATCGATCGATCTATCTTTCTATCTATCTAATTATCTTATCTATCTATCTATCTATCTATCCATCCATCTATCTATCTATCCATCGATCGATCTATCTTTCTATCTAATCATCTAATCTATCTATCTATGTCTCCATCTATCTATCTATCGGTCGATCTATCTTTCTATCTATCTATCTAATTATCTATATAATCTATATATCTATCTATCGATCGATCTATCTCTCTTTCTATCTATCGATCGATCTATCTTTCTATCAATCTACCAAATTATCTGATCTATCTATCGGTCGATCGATCTATCTTTCTATCTATCTAATTATCTATTCTATCTATCTATCTATCGATCGATCTATCTTTCTATCTATCTATCTAATTATCTAATCCATCTATCTATCGATCGATCTATCGATCTCTCTATCTATCGATCGATCGATCTATCTTTCTATCTATCCAATTATCTAATCTATCTATCTATGTCTCTATCTATCTACCTATGGATCGCTCTATCTTTCTATCTATCTATTTATCTAATCTATCTATCTATCTATCTATCTATCTATCTATCTATCTATCTATGTCTCTATCTACCTATCTATGGATCGATCTATCTTTCTATCTATCTAATTATCTACTCTATCTATCTATGTCTCTATCTATCTATCTATCTATCTATCGATCTATCTATCGTTCTATCTATCTATCTAATTATCTAATCTATCTATCTATCGATCGATCGATCTTTCTATCTATTCATCCAATTGTCTAATCTATCTATCTATCTATCGATCGATCGATCGATCTATCGTTCTATCTATCTATCTATCTAATTATCAAATCTATCTATCTATCTATCTATCTATCATTCTATCTATCTATCCATCTATCTATCTATCTATCTATCTATCGACCGGTCTATCTTTCTATCTATCTAGCTATCTAATTATCTAATCTATCTATCTATGTCTCTATCTATCTATCGATCGATCGATCTATCTTTCTTTCTATCTAGTTATCTAATCTATCTATTTATCTATGTCTCTATCTATCTATCTATCGATCGATCTGTCTTTCTATCTATCTATCTAATTATCTAATCTATCTATCTTTGTCTCTATCTATCTATCTATCGATCGATCTATCTTTCTATATATCTAATTATCTAATCTTTCTATCTATCGATCGATCTATATTTCTATCTATATTCTATCTATCTATCTATCTATCTACCTATCTATCTATCTATCCATCTATCTATCTATCTATCTATCTTATCTAATATATATATATATATCTATCTCTCTCTATCTATCTATCTATCGATCTATCTGTCTATCTATCTATCTATCTATCTAATTATCTAATCTATCTATCTATCTATCGATCGATCGATCGATCGATCTATCTTTCTATATATCTATCTAACTATCTAATCTATCTATCTATGTCTCTATCTATCTATCTATCGATCGATCTATCTTTCTATATATCTATCTAATTATCTAATCTATCTATCTATGTCTCTATCTATCCATCTATCTATCTATCTATCTATCTATCGACCGGTCTATCTTTCTATCTATCTACAGTATCTATCGATCAATCTATCTTTCTATCTATCTAATTACCTAATCGATCTATCTATGTCTCTATCTATCTATCTATCTATCGATCGATCGATCTATCTTTCTATCTATCTAATTATCTAATCTATCTATCTATGTCTCTATCTATCTACCTATCGATCGATCTATCTTTCTACCTATCTATCTATCTATCTAGCTATCTTGCTATCTAGCTATCTAGCTATCTAGCTATCTAGCTATCTATCTATATGTCTATCTATCTAATCTATCTATCGATCGAGCGATCGTTCTATCTATCTATCTAATTATCGTATCTATCTATCTATCTGTCTGTCTGTCTGTCTGTCTGTCTGTCTGTCTCTATCTATCTATCGATCGATCGATCTATCTTTCGATCTATCTTTCTATCTAATTATCTAATCTATCTATCTATCTATCTATCTATCTATCTAGCTAGCTAGCTATCTATCTAGCCATCTATCCCTTTATCTGTCTGTCTATCTATCTACCAGTAGTGCGCAGCCTTGCCAGGGCAAAGGTTTTGAAAAAGAGCAGTGACTATATAAGAAATCAATGGCCTTTAGGATATCTGTGGAATGCAGAAGCAATGAAAGACTGAGGTTGTGAGGTTCGTCAATGAATGAGGAAAGGGTTTTTGAGATGCCAATGCCAATGAATACATGAAAGCGAATGAAACTAGTGGCCTGCAAGAATCAATGCACGAAGAAGTGAATGAATCAATGAATGAAGGAATGAATCAAGAAATGAATCAACAAGACAATGAATGAATGAATGAATGAATGAAGAATGAATGAATGAATCAATCAATCAATCAATCGATCAATCATTCAATTTAAATCAAATCAGATAAAAACAAGTTCAATCAAATCAAATCAATCAATCAATGATTGAACGAATAAATGATTGAATGAATGGAAAAATGAAATGAATGGAATGAATGAAATATTGAAACGAATGAAATGAATGAAACGAATAAAATGACTGAAATGCAGGAATGAAATGAATGAAATTTAAAAAATAATGAAACAAAGGAAACTCACGAAACGAATTAAATGAAGGAAACTAACGAATCGAATGAAACGAATGATACTACTGCAATACTAATGAAACAAATTGAATGAAAGAAACAAATGAAACAAATGAAATGAATAAAATAAAGGAATGGAACAATTATTTTGCATTGTGTTCTCACCATGCATGAGACGACTGGTTCAGCCATGCACATGTGTTGACAAAGGAATTGTGCAAGATCGGTTCTCCCAATTCCAATGTCTAGAATTTGGGAATTTGGAACAGCAGGGCATCAGCAAACAATCTCACAAATGGTGGGACAATGTACAAGAAAACATATCATTGTCAAAACCCAAGATTTCCTGTAGCCTTTCCCTCCCAGAGAGATCCCACCACTGGTGAACGAACCAAGGGACGCATCTTGCACGAACCGGCGGGCTCTCTGCCTTCGCTTCTCAGCGAGGCCCTGTGAAACCTCAGTAACATTTGGAACTGAAAATAAATATATACCCTCTGGTTGTTTAATGTAGCAAACTGGAAAATCTCCACTTTTAATAGGTAAATCATCATACATCATCTAGAAAGGGGACTATTTTCCCATAGCTATGTTACAATGTTCAATAACCGGATGGTATATTTATATATATATATGTGTGTGTGTGCGTGTGTAAACATGTGTATATATATATATATACAGTATGTATATATCTGTGTGTGTACGTACGTACGTATGTATGTATGTGAGTATGTAAGTATGTAAGTATGTAAGTATGTAAGTATGTAAGTATGTAAGTATGTAAGTATGTATGGTAAGGTAATGTAAAGGTAAATGTAAATGTAAATGTAATGTAAATGTAAATGTAAATGTAAATTCGTGTAATGTAATGTAATGTAATGTAATGTTGTGTTATGTCATGTATGTATGTATGTATGTATGTATACATATGATTTCCTATAATATATATATATGCATATGTGTTTATGTGTGCGTGTGTTTGTGTGTTTGTGCGTCATATATTCCGGATGATTGAACATTGACATTGCACTGCTCTGAGGGCCTTCAAGAATTACACCATCATGATGAACTTGCTTTTGCATAATTCTGAGCTAACCATCAAGACGTCAAACGTTGGCCGGGGAAGTATTCGAAACATCCAGATCTTTAGCCCAGCGGACGTCTGCTTTCCGGTCGTAGGCACCACTGGCATCTACAGCAACCTGGAGTCACAGGCAGGGTGCGGCAGGGTCGGTTGCCTTCGTGGGGTTTCAGTTGATGCTCTGGAATCTGAAATCCTGTCCCACCAACTTCAGATTTGTTCAAGGCATTCAAAGTGCTGATTTTTTACTGCACTACTGCACTAAATCCTACCATCCCACCAGCAGCCTCAGATGAAGTGCTTGCTATCTAACCACTGCTTCTCACATCAAAATAAGGCTCCGCCTCGCCATCTATCTCATTGACAATGCGGTTGTAAGTGGCCGCTGTCCTTAGCGGAGCATCGCAACCTTCACCATTCTGGCCAGAGTCACTACCAGAGGTTCTGACCCCTGAAAAATCCGAATAACTCAGCCCACGAACATTCAGAAAGTGGCATAAGTAAACCCAATAATCAACGTCCCCAATAATCCCCAGAAAGGGGTAGCTATAAGACATCAAAATTTAAGCTTTATTGATTTTGGCTTTACCACTGCCAAGGCACAGCGGATCACCAAACCGATGGCCTTCCAGGTCACCGCGATCAAAAAGAAACTCGCGGGCGAAGTAATGGTGAGACCTTGCGTAGCTGCGGGAAATTCACCCATGAATAAAAAGTTAAATCAAAACAAATGGATAGAATCATGTAGAAATTGAAAAATCATGAAAAATCTGTGAGTCAGAAAGCCACCACAGCAACACGTCTCAGCACTCCAAGGGGCAAGAGATGCTCCTCTGGAAACGGAAGCACCTTGCTTTGGGAGGGGTGACTCAAAGAAACACTATATAGCCTCACAGGAATCAGAGCACAAAGATGACATTGACTCCATGGTCCCAGAATGGTCCCAGGATGGTCCCAGGATGGTCCCAGGTCTTGGGCCCCCAGCGTTGCAGGGGAAACATCTAAGCATCAGCTCCCATGAGGATTGATGCGATGGATCAAGGCCCGCAGCCTGCATGACCACTGAGTACCTGCAGCCACGACAGTGGCGATGAGTCAATGACTTACTGGTGGCCCGGTTGAGTGGCCACTACTTCTTCCAAATGTCACCAGGTTTGAGCCGTGCACGGCGAAGCTGGATCCAATTTAACTTTTTCTGAGCTATGCCTATGCTGTGGCTCATGTCTGGTTCGGCATGGCTCAGCTGCGCCAAGTGGCGTTCTCCGAATCTCATTCCGAAGAACGAGTTTGCTATCCTCCTTGGCGTGGTCAAGTGATTAAGCATAAAACCAAATCACCCAAACTAAGAGATCACATTACATTGAAGATCTTATAATAAGACTTGCCAAAACCCCCAAACATCCAACAAAAACTCAATGTGATCATAGCAGCCCGGGCCCCAAGAGATAGGTCTCCGATTGGGCACAACGCATCCAGGAGGGGTTGGTTTTGAATCGGTGCTGCACAGGGAAAGTGACATGCCTTTAAAACGCACGGCATACCTTGGCCTAACCGCTAGACAGTTCTAGATTCATTTATATAGGTTCAGAGCATTCCACAGGATTCGATTTCTGTTGGAAATGAGTTCAGTCCTGCTTGCATCCTCAGCGGGACAGCTAGATTATCTCCAAACTTATTCGTTCTGATGGTTTTGCGCCAGCTGCTGACAAGGTTCTAATGCTCCCCTACTAAGATCGGGATCTTTCATTTCCTTGGAACATGGCAGCTGCAGTGATGAAAGTACAAATTGGATGCATTTGCTCCGCCGAAAAAAATTGGCTGGAGGTAGATGTCTAACATCGGAAAGAAATGCCAAGCAGTGATTTGCTTTTCCAAGGCACCTGATCTGATCTCGCAACCATTCCAGTTCCTTCATGAAAATTTTTGACCTCAGAAAATGTCAGCTATCCCCCAACCTCCGGCCTCCGGCCGACCGATTTCTGCGATTTCATATCGCGCCATCATCTCCGAGTCACAGGTTCAAACGCACGGAAATCAGGGCGATTGCCCACCTGAGCATTGGCAGAATGTCCCGGATGAGAAGGACACAACCCCAGAAGTAGGAAATGAATAGATATGTGCATGCGTGTGTGTGTGTGTGCAAAGATGTCAAAATATAAGGATACATATAAATCCGCCCGCACCGAAGGTGCTGGGGCGTGATCTTCCGGATGGCACTCGTAAAAGGTTACAGGTTTACCTGGGGGGGGGGTCCCATTTTTCGGCCAAAACCTCCTGTTTTTGATAGGTCGTGACGCTCGCCTTCAAAAAACACTGTAAAAAACAGTACGGAAGACACCTGTTCGTGAACGCGCCCGTCCAAAATCGGCAAGCGAAAAGTGAAAAAACCCCGTGTTTTTCAACTTTTTGACCTCAATTTTTTGGTTTGCAACATCTTTTTTTGCGGTTCCGCAGGTGGCCGGGCCCGGAGGCGGATTTTTGAGTTTTTGGACCCGTTTTCGGACTGATTTTCGTCGTTTTGTGATAGCAGAAACACTGGTTTTTACAGTGTTTTTCTGTTTTCTGCATGCTTGACGGCTAGCTTCAAAACTTCCAAAAACCTCGTAAATTACGCTGTTTTATGTTACGGTGTGAATGAAAACATCGTAAATACCAGTGTTTTTTGACGTTGGTTAAAAAAACACTGTAAATTACAGTGTTTTTGGCCACCTGACCCTCAAAAACCATGGTATTTGCAGTGGTTTCTGCTTCTCACCGCGCAAAAACACTGTAAATAACAGCAATTTCGCCGTTTTTTCATGTTTTTCGTTATTTTTTGAACTGCGTTGGTCCGCTATACATGGCTATCAAATTCTTCGCGTTTTTTTTTCCGACAATCCGTACTTTCGGATGTTTTTGGTCTCAATGGCCGACATCATTGGCAGTTACGAGCGGCTGCCCAACGATGCGGTGCGGGCGGTTGCCGTCGCGAAGCGACGTGAATACAAACAAAAACGGATATGCATGCATATTCATGTATGCATGTATGTATGGATGTATGTCTGTCTGGCTGTCTGCCTGTCTGCCTGTCTGCCTGTCTGTCTGTCTGTCTCTCTGGGTGGATGGATGGATGGATGGATGGATGGATGGATGGATGGATGGATATGGATGGATGGATGGATGGATAGATGGATGTATACGTATGTATACGTATGTATACGTATGAATACGTATGTATACGTATGTATACGTATGTATACGTATGTATACGTATGTATATACGTATGTATATACGTATGTATATACGTATGTATATACGTATGTATATACGTATGTATATACGTATGTATATACGTATGTATATACGTACGTACGTATGTATGGTATGTATGTATGGTATGTATGGTATGTATGGTATGTATGGTATGTATGGTATGTATGTATGGTATGTATGTATGGTATGTATGTATGTATGTATGTATGTTATGGTATGGTATGGTATGGTATGTATGTATGTATGTATTTGTGTATGTGTGTATGTGTGTATGTGTGTATGTGTGTATGTGTGTATGTGTGTATGTGTGTATGTGTGTATGTGTGTATGTATGTATGTATGTATGTATGTATGTGTGTGTGTGTATGTGTGTGTATGTATGTATGTAAGTATGTATGTATGTACGTACGTACGTACGTACGTACGTACGGATGGATGGATGATGATGGATGGTATTTATATATGTATGCATGCGCGCAATGTGCAATGTAATGCAATGTAATGCAATGTAATGCAATGTAATGCAATGTAATGCAATGTAATGCAATGTAATGCAATGTAATGCAATGTAATGCAATGTAATGCAATGTAATGCAATGTAATGCAATGTAATGCAATGTAATGCAATGTAATGCAATGTAATGCAATGTAACGCAATGTAATGCAATGTAATGCAATGTAACGCAATGTAACGCAATGTAATGCAATGTAATGCAATGTAATGCAATGTAATGCAATGTAATGCAATGTAATGCAAATGTAATGCAATGTAATGCAATGTAATGCAATGTAATGCCATGTAATGCCATGTAATGCAATGTAATGCCATGTAATGCAATGTAATGCCATGTAATGCCATGTAATGCAATGTAATGCAATGTAATGCAATGTAATGCAATGTAATGCAATGTAATGCAATGTAATGCAATGTAATGCAATGTAATGCAATGTAATGCAATGTAATGCAATGTAATGCAATGTAATGCAATGTAATGCAATGTAACGCAATGTAATGCAATGTAATGCAATGTAACGCAATGTAATGCAATGTAATGCAATGTAATGCAATGTTATGCAATGTTATGCAATGTTATGTTATGTATGTATGTGTATGTGTATGTGTGTGTGTGTCTGTATGTGTCTGTGTCGGTGTCTGTGTCGGTGTCTGTGTCTGTGTCTGTCTGTCTGTCTGTCTGTCTGTACGTATGTATGTATGTATGTCTGTATGTGTGTATGTTTGTATGTATGTATGTATGTATGTATGTAGGGCGAAGGCTGGGGGTTCCCCGGAAGCCAATTGCAATTTATTTGTATGGATCTGCAAAATGTTGATTTTACACTGTATTTTACAATGTTTTTTGCCTTTCCTTCAAAGTGTTCCATCAGTGAAAGTATCAATGTCGGCGCGGATAAACTCGGAGTTTGTCCGCGCAGAAAAATGATAAATTTACATCTTCCATGGATGGCCAAACATGTGTGCAACATTTTTCCCATTGGAATTGCGGTTTCATGCATGTTTTGAGTTTTTGTTGATAAGTACAAAATGTCATAATTCACTGGAGAACCATGGACGAAATGAACATCACATCTTTTTCATCTTCGCGTCCACAAAACTTTTTTTGGCATGGTGATGGAAAATGTTGTTTTCACACTGTGTTTTACAGTGTTTTATGTTTTTCACATGACGTTATTACAGCCCCCCCACCCCCCCACCCCCCCTTCTGTAAACAACAACGAAACTTTCAACGTAACACCATCTTCCAACCAAGCAACATCTTCCAGGATTCAACATCATCCAACGCACTTCACATGACGTTATTACAGCCCCCCCCACCCCCCCTTCTGTAAACAACAACGAAACTTTCAACGTAACACATCTTCCAACCAAGCAACATCTTCCAGGATTCAACATCATCCAACGCACTTCACATGACGTTATTACCCCCCACCCCCACCCACCCCCCCCACCCCCCATCTCTATACAAGAACGACCTTTATGGTATAGCATCAAGACTGAGGGTTCCTCGCAGCTCCGGGGAACCCCCAGCCTTGAGCCTGTATGTATGTATGTATGTATGTATGTATGTATGTATGTATGTATGTATGTATGTATGTAATGTATGTGTCTATGTATGTATGCATGCATGCATGCATGCAAGGAAGGATGGATGGATGGATGGATGGATGGATGGGTGGATGTGTGTATCTATCTTTCTATCTATTTATCTATCTATCTACCTATCTATCTATCTATCTATTATCTATCTATCTGTCTATCTGTCTGTCTGTCTGTCTATCTGTCTATCTGTCTGTCTATGTGTCTGTCTGTCTGTCTATCTGTCTATCTATCTATGTATCTATCTATCTATCTATCTATGTATGTATGTATGTATCTATACATCTATACATCTATGTATCTATACATCTATGTATCTGGGTCTCTATGTATCTATGTACCTATGTATCTATGTATCTATGTATCTGTGTATCTATGTATCTATGTAATGTAATGTAATGTAATGCAATGTAATGTAATGTTGTGTTATTTTATGGTATGTATGTATTTATGTATGAATGAATGTACTGTGTGTATGTATGTCTGTATGTGTGTCTGTATGTATGTATGCATGCATGTATGCATGTGTGCATGTATGCAGACTGTATGCATGTATGCATGTATGCATGCATGTATTTTTTAAGCCTACAGATATTAATTGTGTGTGTGTTCGCACATGTTAGATTCACCCGCCTCCGTGGATGTATATGATCTACTCATATGGACGGCATCATAGTGGGGACCTCCGGGTTCTCCTCAAGATGCAGACCAAGAAGCAATGGCCTTGTTGAAGGCACTGGGGAAGCTGAGATCTACATGCCGCGGGCTTACACCCCAGAGGCCATTCACTGTCGAAACCTGCGACAAGTCCTGCCATCCAAAGCGCTGTCAAAATTGGGGCTGCGCTGAGGATATAAGATGGCTGTTCCAAAACAGACAGACCTACAAAAGCGGATAGTATCTCTTCCTGCATTCCAGTTCCCACTGCATGGTCCATGTAACAAAAATCAATGAATCTATATGCAGCCTGGTCCCTGTCAAAACGGAAGTATTCCCTCCACCATGTCATGGTCCTTCAGGATGTTCTGCAGGAAGCCAAAAAGAGCTAGCCTCGGCCATCGGACTTCGAAGCCACTGGTCCACTTGCAACTGACTACACCAAGTTTCAAGCCTTTCGGGCGCTCAGCGGATGGTGCTGCATCCAAGGCACTGGTTGTCTGAATCAGACGTGTCCTGCACAAAACCGACGTGACTCCGCAAAACCAACAGGTATCGTCCCTCTCGGCCATATGGACCACACATGGGCCACATGGGTCATGTTCATTCATGTTCACCAAGTAGGGTCCTGTATGAGCAATGGAAAGGTCTGCTTCCTTGCCATTGGCCGCACGTCGGGACCCCACCAGCTGAGAATGCGGTTGGGCCCTTCCGGCGAGTTCGCCAGGTACTTCGAGCCGTCTGCGGATGTGCCGGTAGATGCCAGTAGCTACAGGGCCTGCTTAGAAAACGATACCACCATGACATTTCGGAGCACACAGCCGAATGACTGACATGGAATGGATGAAGCAACGTGTCTGCTGTACTGCCAACTGCACAGAATCACAAGGAGCTGCTAGTCCCATCATCTCTGGAGCCAATCCTGCCCACCTGGAGGATGGCACCGTAAACAAAAGTCCGCCCTAAGAGACGGTCCTTCTGCTCATTCGCCTCAGGTGAGAGGAAAAATTCTCAACAGGCTCATGGAAAGCAAACTAAATGTCTGTGGCTCAAAAAGCGGTATGGATCGGTCTGCGAGTCTGCGGTGATCCATACCTATGGATCGGTCTGGATGGATCGGGGGTATGGATCGCCTGTGGGTTTTCACCCTTGGTCCAGACTGTAAATTTGAGCCGTAGAAATATGTGCAATCCCAACATCCTTGCAATAAACACCACCACACCCAGATAATGCGAACCAAGACAAACAGATCCAATAATTAGTAAATACCAATAAACCAACTTTTCTGCTGGGGCGTTTGCTTTGAGTTATGGAGGATTTTAATCCATGTATCCGTGGCACATGACCATTGAACTCCTCTCTCTGAGAGGCCGGGCGCGAAGACCTGACTGAAGTTCGGAGGTCTTGTCCAACAACTGCAAGACCTGCTAGACATGGAGATATTCAGCGCACTCTACCCACCGAACATGCACGGAAAATCACCCAAAGTTAGCATCTGGAAAGAAACAATTCATTATACAAAGTCAGAAGTCCCAAGACTTTGAACCTGCAGTTTGGATTCACAGGGTGCCATAGCAACAAGGAAACCCAAGTTGGATGCTTTCAAGCAACCTGCATCCTCTATCCCTCCGACCCTAGAAGCCCTAGAAAAATTGGTTTCCGACCGTAGGCAACTGGTTGGGCATCACTTGAAGCAACTCGGCCAGTGCCAAGGAAAAGCCTTGACCTGGCATCAGTGTGAGCCATGAACTTCCCTGGTCCTGGCTCCTTACACAGTTGGGCAAAAGTAAGAAAAAGCCGGAATATTATATATATATATGATGATCGATGATGATGATGATGATGATGATGATGATGATGATGATGATGATGATCAAGATTGCTGCAAGCTCACTATCGAAATCCTGATTCAGAAACTGAATAGATTCAAGAATAACACTGTAAGAATGCAACCCTCGCAGGTTTGAACACCCTTACAGGATTTCTGCCAAATGCAATCAGATTCAGCTGAGAAAATGGAAGCAGATTCAGCTCAAAAAACGGAAGTATCCTTGGCTGCATCCTGCGAAACATGTCCAGACGGACGGCAGAAACGCCTTGACGACTGCACCTCAGCTTTACACGGGACAGCTACCCACATGGACCCTTGCAACCAGTGTTTATCCTGTCATAAGCTGAACCTCAAGTCCAAACACGTTCTTTAGTCACTTTGTCAGATTGCTGCCAATGATCATTTGAACCAATCCCACTGAAAGCAAGATAGAGGAAAGTCTCTCCCCGTCACATTGCTTAGCTGTGGGAAATGAGGATTCATGGGTTTCCTTGTTCGAAAACGATTGCAACAAACAGTTCCAGTTCTTGTAGAACAGCACGTCCAAGCATGCTCTTAGCATGAAACTGTCTCACATGAAAACTCAAGTCTTCAAAAGCAGAAATTGAATCTGTTGACTGATTGCCAAATGCGGATACTTTTGGCATGTGGGCCCATTGTGAAAGCTCTGCACACAAATTCATGATAAATCCCAAGGCTCTGACATCTGTATTCAAACAGTTTGGACTCTCTTCAGCAACCATCAACATATTTCTTTCCACGGACATTGGTGGAACCTAAAACACTGGCAATACTTGCCATTTCTCATCGCCAAGGCAACAGATTTTCAGCAGAACAGTAATTTGATAATTTGAAGAATGCATTGGAGCATTACAGACGGAGGCGTTGTCAGACAACACACAATGAAACCAAGACTACTTATATACATATAATAATCAGGTCAGTTGTGTGCATATATATATACATATATTTATATATGCATATATATATATGTGTGTGTGTGTGCATACATGTGATTCTGATGATGTGTATCTTTTTGACTGCGCCCTCCACATGGACCTTCGGCGATGCCACCCCGCCAAACCCTATGTGTATCTATGTTGGTTATTTTTTTATCATTTACAGTATTGAATTATAGAATCCACATTGATGGGTACGCGCTAATGGAGCTCTTCATCCACCTTGCTGGTGCAAAGAAACATTGCTGCCAAGTGTTTTTTCTCGCCACTCGCCAACTCCAGTCTGTTGTATCAAGTCACCAAGCGCACCAAGCACAGGCGGCAACCATTCAATAGATGGATTTGATGGAAAATCTGCAGGAAAACTTGTTTTTTTCTTGCGTGTGAGATTTTCCCGCAACTTCTTCCTTCAACCAATTCTGTGGACCATTGCTTAGAAAATGCATACCTGTGTGTATTCCGCGAATATGAGTTATATGATGTACAGTACATTGATTATAACAGTTGCATTCAGTTTTATATATTTTATATTGTGTTTCTTGCTTCTGAATCACTTTCTTTGCAGTCACACCATAGTAAATAGTGATGTTAGATAGTGCAATTGACCTTTAGGAATGGGTGGAATCTGATTTGCCGTCAGAGCTTTGTACTTTGACTACCCTTCTGGCTCTCACTGGCTCATGGCAAAAACCTCTCTCAGGAAGGTTGAGTGCTGTCAGACTCAGCGCAACTTTACGACTTTCCTCCTTGACCTAGGACCTATGTGCCTTCCAGAATTGGGGAATCACAAATCATCCAGAATTTGGTGCTCGGTCTTGTATTCGAAACCGAACTAGTCTTGCGAATCTTCCACAGTTTGGACCGTTGGGGTTCCCTGCTCGTCCAAACCCCGCACCTCATCACATCAGGCGTTGTTGCTCAGGTGTGAGGTTTCTTCTGCCACTTCTCTTTCCTACAGCAACGAAGAATCACGCAGCTTCCCACTGTGATGACAACGCAGGGTCCTCTGAGTTGGGTAGTTAATGTCCAGACTAATCAAACATCCTCAAGAATTCCTGCCATCTAGCTGCGACCCATTCAGCTTGGAAAAAGAAGCTCACCGTGCCTCAATCGACTCGGCGCTTGAGGTTCCTGGTACTCCTGGTACTCTTCATCCAAGTGCAGCTCGCCACGCTTGCGCCGCGAACACAGCAGTCGCACGAAGGATTTCAAACGGAACAGCACATTGCCATCCTGGGGCAGTGAGGCAAACGCACTGGGCGTGGCAAAGGATGCCGTGCCTGCGCTATCGCTTGCTCACGCTAGAACAAACCCACCCAGCTCCACCTTTTTTGCGCCGTCCTGTGTTCCACTGGGATCAAACTCTTCCAGAACCCGCGCCACAACATCCGGATCCTTCCTTAGCTGCACCAATATCCAATGAGCATCTGCACCACCTGTAAGATTCTGATGTTCGACGGCTTTCAACACGAACAAATAAGTGTATTATGTGTTTGTAGCTATATAATCACCGTATAATAACCATGTAATACTAATATCACGAATGATAACAGTGATGATAATAATGATGATGATACTGACAATAATCATCACAATGATAGTGATAATAAGAACAACAATATATCATAGTAGAGCAGCATACTAAAGTCATCGTAAATCATCCATGCTTCCTCTAGTGACACTAGTGACTCCAAGCACAAAAAAGATTGTGGTGATGCCAAGGAGCAACTTCTCCAAGTACGCACCTACAGCAAGGTCCAAGTCCCAGCGAGCCACAAACCTGACGCAGGACTTTTCCAACGGAGAGAGGAGAAACAAATCAAGAACATCTAATCTGATGGGGAAACCGTGGAAAAAACAAATTGGTTGGTTCATTTGATATAACTGCAGCACATATCACGCATTCCAAATCTTCTTCGGCTTCGTTGACATAACTGCAGCACATATCATGCATTCCGAATATTCTTCGGCTTCAAACTCAATCTCCATTATGTATCCCTTGGGGCCAAGCGACTTGAGGATAGCGTCCCTCATTCCTGAATCTCGAGAATCGGACTTTTGGTAGCCACCAAAGCTCTCGTAGCTGTAGGATTTCTCATGCCGAGCAGGGCCCCAGCTGTCATATGACTGTCGCGAGCCATGGTCCTGGTGATAGAGGGGACGCAATGACAAGGCTTGTTAGACAAGCCACAGCGTTCTAATTCTCAAAGGGCCGATTGGAGCGGCCCTGAAAACATTTCAAGTAAGCACAGTTTGGATTGGACATTCGACCTGCCTGAAAATTCTTAAAACCCATGTTTTGAAAGCCGAGGCTGCCAGTCTCACCATGATCATTCCAAGCTGCAGGCCTGAAAGCCACGACCTCTCCATCCACTGTACTCTTCTGGGTAAGCTGCCTGGGAAGATGTGCGACACAACCGCACTTCACTACCACATGCGTGGATCACCTGCCTCTTTCTCGTGCAAAGAAACACAACAGATCCGAGAACCCCACAGGTGTCTACAAAAATGTAAGTTCCCAATAAAAACTCAGCCGAGCACGTCGTTCAGTTGCGCATCCTGGGCTGTGGAAAGGTCACTCTGCTGCTTCAAGCCATTTCTTGTGTGTTAATATCCTACTGCTATGACCAGGCCAGTGCAAAAAGTATGAGCGCAAGTTGTCTTTGTTTTTTTTTTGCTTTTAGTCTGAAGCAGTTTTCCGTGCTATTTGCCGCATTTTCGAGCTAAAATGACTTATTTGCTTGCTAGCTGCTGCATTTTGGAGCTAAATCTCATTTGCATACTATTTGCAGCATTTTGGAGCAACAATCGTGAATGTGGAAGGTATTTGCATCATTTTGGAGATTTAGGGTTGCTTTAGGGGCTATTTAGGATTGTATGGTTGGTTCAAGGTTTATTTAGGGTTGGTTTAGGGTCTATTTATAGTAGGGCCAGGGTTTGTATGCAAATGTGTGCATGTAAAAAACGACAACAATATGTAAACTCAAAAACCTTTGTGTACATCTATTTACTTTTTTTGTTTGTTCATATTTATACTTACATTTACATTTGCATTTATATTCAAATCTATAGAAACATGTCTATTTACAATCATATCTATATGATTTTATATGTATGTAGATACATACCTATGCATATAGTTATTATATATATATAACTACTGTCTATTTGCCAATATACAAGCGTGGATTCAAATAAAGGTATTGAGAGTTCAACTCCTCTCAAGTAGTGCAGGTGTTTTCCATGGATTGTAATTAAGGAAAAAGAAAGTATATAAATCAGACCATTATGCCTTCGTTCATAGTTGGGCTCTAAATGGCTAGGATGGCGTGCCAAAGCTCAGCCTTTGGGTTCTTCATGCGCTATGGTCACAAACACCACTCGTAGACCAAGGCTCACCACCTCGTTCCAGCATTTAAAGCCTAAAAATATGCCGAGCAGCAACCTTCCAGAGGAAACCCCTCATACGGGCCGACACGTTTCCTTAGACAAACAGCCCTTCAGGACAGTCCAGGAGAGCTTCATGAGACCAGGCGTGTAGACTCAGTGTAGACATGCTGAGCAGACTTTTCAACTCAAAATGGAACTCATGCAGCCCATGACAGCTCCCCCCCAGAGCCAAACTGCAACCGAAGTTCCATCTCTGGTTGATCTTGGATCAAATTGAGTGATGCACATCACTTGGCCCTCTTGAGGCAGGCGCTTGATCGCATAGCAACATTGTTCGTCGAGTTCCAGGTGCCTCGCCCACTTGCTCCGCACGTAGCCCAAGAAACGGCCCGCGATATAACCGTCCCGCGTGCTGCTCACGTCGAAGCCATTTAGCACCTACCAGAACGCATACGAGGGATGCAAGGCCTGAAGACCTTCATACATGTTGGAAAAGTTTAATAGTTTAATACAACTTGAAGGCGGGCGTTTTGTCCACAGACATCCAGCCTCCTCTTGCACCTCGGGAGGCAGTGCCCGTAGCACCTGGCGCACACGCAGGTTGGATATCTGATGGACATCAGATCTGATGGCTGATGATGCCTACCGTCCCCCCAACCAACATAGACCATGTCATGATTTCGTTGGATGGTTGGTGGTTGGAAGACTACACGTCATTGGTCGTGGTCATTCTCAGGGCCTGTGTTGGTTGGGGGGTGGTAGTGAAAGTACTGTGTGGTGGTACCTGGTATCTGTGGGTATCAATGGTGCCGTAAAACATCATCGCATCATCGTCAACGCTCTACCCACCCCGCCCGTCATCCGTGCCTTCAGAGCCCATGGCTCCAACCCCCAGTGTTTCACGAAGACATCCAGGTTCCAGTCCGCTTGCTTCTGCAGGGAAGACATGCGAACACAAGCATGGCGCATGTGCCTCCTATTTTTTGGGGGCGTTGTGCAGGCGCAGAACAGCGTTGAAGATTGGATTGCGGAGATGTGTGCATGACCAGCTTGCTGTGTTGAAGCTGTTCAGTCTCGAGTGCAGGATCTGCGGACCTCTATACCAAACATTCCAAAACGAACGTTCCAAACATTCTTGGGCAGTGTTGGTGAGGCTTTGATTGTCCCTGTTTTGTGACATGTCTAGTCAGTCTAAACATGTCGATATACGCAAAAGAATGTTTTCTCCATTGTTTTCTGCCAAAAAATGGATTTGGTGTTTCCTCCATTGATGTTTACTGAGAAGTGTGTATAACTGTTTCATCCATTGATGAGGCAAGTGGATTTTCACGGCAATGAGCGCCCAGGTGCCTTGTAGGCCCGGCCGGTCTTTGAATTGCGCCAGAGCAGGGTGGCGAAGCTTTGAAGTCGGGCCGACAAATTGCCATCCTCTGCCACCGTGACTGTTAAAACCCTGCGGTGATCTTATGTCACGACAAGTCCGACTACGAAAATGCAAATATGTCTATGTTATGCATATTAAATACCTACAGTATTACATATATATTTATATATCGATAGATCGATAGATCCATAGTTCGATAGATCGATAGATCGATGGATCGCTAGATCGATAGATCGATAGAGCAATAGATCGGTAGATCGATAGATAGACAGAGAGATAGAGAGATAGAGAGATAGATAGACAGACAGACAGACAGACAAATAGATAGATAGATAGATAGATAGATAGGTCGATAGGTCGATAGGTTGCTTGATTGATTGATTGATTGATGGATTGATTGATTTGATTGATTTGATTGATTTGATTGATTTGATCGATTTGAGTGGGTTGATTGGTTTGATTGATTTGAATGATTTGTTTGATTTGAATGATTTGATTGATTTTATTGGTTTGATTGATTTGATTGATTTGATTGGTTTGATTGATTTGATTGATTTGAATGATTTGTTTGATTTGAATGGTTTGGTTGATTTTGTTGGTTTGATTGATTTGATTGATTTGATTGATTTAATTGAATTGATTGATTTGGTTGATTTGGTTGACTAGATTGATTAAATTGATTTGATTGATTTCATTGATTAGATTGATTAGATTGATTAGATTGATTTGAATGATTTGAGTGATTTGATTGATTTGAGTGATTTGATTGATTTGATTGATTTTATTGATTTGATTGATTTGATTGACTAGATTGATTAGACTGACTAGATTGATTCGGTTGGTTTGATTGATTTGATCGATTTGAGTGGTTTGATTGGTTTGATTGATTTGATTGATTCGATTGATTAGATTGGTCAGATTGACTATATAGATTGATTAGACTGATCAGATTGATTAGATTGATTAAGATTGGTTAGATTAATATGGGTTAGATAAGAAAGATAGATAGATAGATAGGACAGATAGATGAGAAAGAAAGAAAGAAAGAAGGAAAGAAAGAAAGAAAGAAAGAAAGAAAGGAGAGAAAGAAAGAAAGAAAGAAAGAAAGAAGGAAAGAAGGAAAGAAAGAAAGAAAGAAAGAAAGATAGATAGATAGGTAGATAGATAGGTAGATAGGTAGATAGGTAGATAGGTAGATAGGTAGATAGGTAGATAGATAGATAGAGATAGATAGAGATAGATAAATACATCAATATAAATAAAGAAAAATAAAGAGATGCAAATAAAGATAAATAAAGAAAAATAAAGATAAATAAAGATAAATAAAGATAGCTAAAGATAGATAAATAAAGATAGATAGATAGATAGATACATGTGCGCGCACCTATAGTATACAATCTAGATCAAGAAAATTGCAAGTCATTCACTTCTTGCGCACCGCAATGCACAGCTACGCTACGCCACGCTTACACTGCCCAGGTCCCGCGTCCTTGGTTCCCTTGGGGTCGAAGTTTTTGATGATATCTGCCTCGTGGCAGGCTGAAGCTTTAATCATCCGTAAAGGGGTGGTGATTTTCCAGACAAATGGGCACGGGCCAAAACCATGTCAAGCCCTGTAGTTCACACCAAAATAGCTGACATTTCTGGATGTTCATCCCTCCAAAGTACGAAACTATGGGTTACCGTTACAACTAGGTTCCAACTATATATAGTTACAAACCATTTCCAGTTAAAGCCTATCTGTAAATTGGCTGAGCCAGGAAACTTGCAGCTCCTCGGGACAGTCTTTTATAAGGTCGCCCACTTCACGGCTCACTCCAAGAGCTCGCAGCCAAACACCTCGGAGGCACTGTAACGGAAAAATTTGGGACCTTGGAATCCCTGAAGTCTCAGATCAAAAAATACCCCCCAACGGTTGCTAAACAGGATGGTCTATTTTTGGGTTTACCACATCATTAGGTGACTTGAAAAGAATTGAATGAATAAAAATGAAGTGAATGAAATGAATGAGAATCTACAGTACTTCGACCTACAATAACTGGACATGAAGGATCTTTCCCGATCTTCTCAAAGCCAAACCAAAGGCACCGCGGACAAAGCTGAAGAATCGATTCTGCACATTGCCGTCTCGGGTGCCTTGTGCGGTGGAAAACATCGGGGCCATTGGGCCATGGATCCTGGTGCATCCTGGTGCCTGGTTTTCAGCTGGGATTTCTGGACATCCCCGCAGTGTCCCATAGATTTGGACGCTTTGAGCCCTGGTTCCCATTGGGTCTGAATGGTTCCAGGTGGCCCTCTACTTCGAACTGCTCGATGACCTCGATTTGCAACTTGTGCTCCAGGCTTAGGATGAGGTCCAGAGTATTCTCGTCCATGTCCAAGTCGTGAACAAAGGCTTCAACTCTCCTCGGCAGGGAGATATCACGAGAAATCATGCGGCATCCAGATATGAAACTATTCATGAAAGCAAACTTGAATGACTACCAAGCGACTTTTCTATTGCCTCAGCCGATCCGTATCTGCCATAGTCCTGCAAACAGGATGGCCATATGACTGCTGTGACTGAAAGACCTGTGATGTCTGATGGGGAAGCATCATGTCCGTCTCTTAATTAGCTCGCAAAATGAAGGGAGTGTATCATTCAGCATAGGTATGATAGGGGTCCCAAAACTTTAAAAATCTTTAAAGTAAACAATTGTGCTTTTGGAAGGGAATCTTGACCCATCCACAGCCCAGCCTGCGAGGGATGGCTTGGAGGTTCCAGCGTCAAATGATTTCTTCGAGCAATTGACCTGTCCAGAGAACAGCTTCCTGGAGGCGTTGGCCGTCCTGGCCCTCCCTGTTTTCTAGGTGGCTTTCTCCAAGAAATGCTTACCCCCCAATATGGCAACTGTATATATAATAGGGCAGATGAAATAAGCTTCGGTGGTATCCCCAACAGCAGCAGAAATTTGTTTTGACAGAATTGTTCATCCGAAACTGGCTGGAAATTGACCTAAAAACTGCGCCGACACACTCCTGGAATCGCACCGGAACCTACTTGAACCCTCGTTGATCCTGGCCCATTTCTGCACCAAGGCGTTCCGGAACCTTCTCCGAAACCTTCTCCGGAACCTTCTCCAGAACCTTCTCCAGAACCTTCTCCGGAACCGAACCTGACCCACCAAAGCCTCCCGGAGCTGTTGAACCTGACCTGGCGCCTGCACCAGAGTCTCCCTTCTCCGGAACCTTGTTGAACTTGACCTGGCGCCTGCACCAAAGCCTCCCGAAACCTTCTCCGGAACCTTCTCCGGAACCTCGTTGAACCTGACCCGCCGCCTGCACCAGTACACACCGGAGTTATTCTGGGCTGAAGACCCAATTAGCTTACGCTGTTGGGGGAAAATGGTTTCTATCTAATTACATGGGGTATCATGGATCCTCTATCTATACCTAAGTGCATTTATATTATAAATGTGTTCGGTGTGCGCGTGTTATCCATGTTATGTGTTTGCCTGTACTATCCTACGCTATATTGCGGCCTGCGATCATGTTGGGATGCTTTTGGTTCCAAAAAAACAGACAAACCCCATGCCGCTTCCCGATGGCCTGGTGTAGGCTTCCAGTCGTTGCAGCATCTTACCATCCTTTGGTTTCCGGAGGGTGCATGGGATTATACCATATTATACCCACCATCATGAAAAGAGTGAAAATTGTGTCCTTACTTTTTTGTATGCTAATCCCCGTGGACTGATGATTGCTTGAAAATATGGATCGAATCCAGCTGGTGACCATGGCACGTACGTGTACTAGTTGGACTTTTGGACCCATCTGAGCCCGGTGTCCTTTGTTCCAGCTTCATCGAAGGTTTCACCTCAGGGCCACCGTATCCATGCATCAGTGCCGTGCTAGGCATCAAGATTGCAATGCCTGGAAGAAATGAGACGAGCGAAACCAGCAACAGCAACTCTTGTTATTTTATGTGGGAAGCTGAAGTGGTTCCGGGTCAAGAGCAACAGAAGCAACAAATAAAAGAACCACCTTGATTCAACCCAGCTTTTGCGGTCGGCCATACGCCCTAGAAGGAAGACTCAAGATGCTCAAGTATTTCCGAGGCACAAATATTGCGAAGCAATTCTGGCGGAAGAGGCTCTAAGAAGCTCAACTTCGAAGCTGGTTGATTCACTCGTCTTGCCAGCTCAGCCTGCCCAGTGGTCACATCACCAATGTTCACAAAACGAATAAGATCTTACGAGCAACCAAAAAACTGCCCCTCATTTCTCACCAAGAAAATTTAACAAACATTGCTGCGGATGTTCCATCGCATTTTCCTCTCCAAGTGGAAACGCAGTCGAAACTCGAAATGCGCGGCACCTTCAGCTGGTCGACCTCATCTGCAGGGTTCAGTGCTGCCTCCACGGGCACTGCCTCCACGGGCGCCGCACACTCCGCATCCGCCGCACCCGCCGCGTCCACCTCTTCTGTGGGGTCAGGGCTCGTCGCCACGGCGGTGTCGTTGGGTTCGTCGCTCATCATGGACAGCTGCCTGGGCATGGCAAAAATGGTCATAGAGTCATACCTAATGGTTAGCACTAATGGTCCTAAGAGTCATTCGTATGGTGATACTTCTGGTAATACCCACAAGATGGTGATACCAAGTGGATTTCAGACAGTGCAGGTGAAGAAGGCTGATGAAATCTGCTGATTCTACTGAATGTCTATACAAAGGATCAGAGATTCCACCAAAGAAGCTGCACCTCTGCCACCAAGCTACCAAGGTCCATGTCAGCTTTCAAACTGAACAAAACTTCACTTGCAGTGTCTGCATGTTGTCAGGTTTGTAGGCTGTCAATTTCGCTCCATTTTTGGAAGCTGCTGGCTTGTCAACTAGGCATTTGGAAAAGGATGGCTTCTGAAAAAGAATGAGACCGTGTTGTGATTCCTATGTCTCTGGCTGGAAGCCAAAAAGCGACGTGCTTTGAATGCGAGACCCGCTTCAAGACAGGAGACTATCGGTGGACATGTCCAGAGTCCAAATGGAAGATCCAGCATGAAGCGAAAAAGATGTATCAACCACCTGAATCCACAAGCCTCAAGCTGACCGATCTGCAATTTATTTTTCATGTTGTTGGCTGAGAAGCAGGGAAACCAACGGCAGAATTTCTTTGGCAAAATATAGGCCATGTCCCCAAAGGAACACCAACCAAAAAGTCCACCTTCAAAGGGTCATGTTTTTCACGGACAGCTAACTCTTGAAGTAAGCCGATAATTTTGCCTATTCACTCCCGGAGGAGACCAAATAAGCTACGTCCGTCAAACCTCCAGGTCTGACCGAACAACTATTCTGCCGCAGTTTCCTTGGATGCCCAGTTTCTAAGTCCAAGCTCCTGACACCGCGGACCAAGCGTCGCACTGTGTACCTCAGTCACTTCTGAGGATGTCGAGGGTCCCTCACCAAAGTCTACCAGCACTGTGCGCATCCTGAGGACACCCACGGAAGTTCGTCCTCGCCCAGCTTACCACTTAGGAGTGCGCGGACGATTCCCTGCCTGGGTATCAACTTATCAACTTCAGGGAAGCTGTGCGGATGGTCTCAAGGGTTGGACCCCTTGCAATTCATCATGCGAATAAAATCCGCCCACACCGCTTTGGCGGTGAAGGCGTGCTTATTGGGGGGCAACAGCAACACTAAATGCTCAATGACATTTGTTAATATAGCAGTCGCTATATCAGCTTTAGCTGGGGGGGGGGGGCAAAAACGGTTTCGCACCGAGACCAGACCCCAAAAACGGTTTCGCACCGAGACCAGAATACGGTGGTGTTTTCGACATTTTTCGAGGATTTTTGGGTGTCTGAGCGCAAGAGGGTATTGAAATGGAATTTTGGGTCATTTTGGTAGCTTTCCGGCAATGGAAAAACGGCCAAAAATGAAAAAAACATTGTACATAGCAAGATTTTGCAGGGTTTTTGGATGCCAGAGCATTGAAAACACTGCAAAAACAAGTGTTTTGGACTGACGTTATAGCAAAAAACGTGTAAATTACCGTATGCTTGACTGGAAACATTACAAAAACACTGTCAAAAGCAATGTTTTGGAAGGATTTACTGCCTTTATGGCAAAAAAACGTGTAAATTACCGTCTGTTTGACTGGAAACATTGGAAAAACACTGTCAAAAACAATGTTTTGGAAGGATTTCTTATTGAAACTTCTTAGCTTGAAGAGCCCCCACGGGGGAAAACCACCCTTAGCCCCTCTCACGGACCGAAATAAACCTGCGGTGTGGGCGGCAACCCCACGCGAAGCGGGGTGAATATATAATGAATAAATGTGTAGTGTGCAACCCCCACAACTGAGGCCGATGTTCTACTGGAATTTATGGCGAAGCAACTTGTTTGCTGGGCTCTTTGCGCGGCACGGCAGCGGACTTCATCATCGGCCTTACCAATTTGTGAAATGAATTCTGCGTATGAAATCTTTCACTAGCAGCAACAGACTGGGACAAACTGTAACGGTCTCTCTGCTGCCAACAGTCTGCTCATCTACAAAAATAGTCAAACACCTAAGGTTTGAGTGCTGAAGAATCTATATACTCACTTAGGGGCCAACGCTCGCAAGGTTGTGAAACTTCTGTAGGAATGTGTCGTCCGGCATGATGACGACACACCCAATAATAGGCAGAGCTGAAGAGACGCAAAGAAGAAAAGTGCGACTGGAATTGCTCTAAAACAAAACGTATATCCACATAATACCGTTGCAAGAACCGATGACTCAGGGTTGTATCTTCCGATGTGGGACCTGAAATGCTGCTTTTGTGGCAAGAGTCAAGAGTGTCAGCTCAGAATTCCCCACGGAGAGAAGCCTATGCAGATTGGACTTTGGAAGTTGCCTGTTGCTTGTCTGCGGAGAATGTCTCTAACAGCACTGCTAACGAGACCAGGCGGCAGTGGAGAACATGCAACATAGATAGACCTTCCGGGGTTCAACCACGCCAGTCATATTCATGTCTCCCCCATTGTGGAAATGACATATTCCCATCTTCACCAAAAAACTGAAGTAGAAACATTGTCCGGACTGCTACTTTGTCATGATGGGACCTCAAACTGGCTAGCGGTTTAGCCACGTTTAGCCTCTCCCGCAACAACCTCCGGACTTCACGGATTACCATCAAGGTTTTTGGGCGGTGACACGAGTTGGTCATATGGACAGGCAAGGGCTGACTCTACGCTGAGCCAGGATCCTTGCAAATAAGCGGTGCAGCTGCCCGTTGGCTCACAAAATGGACTTGGAAGTTGGGCCGTTCTCAAACCACAAGAGACCCGCTGGAATTCGCATGTGCTTGGTGGCCAATGAGCAAATTGCACGAAGGGTGACACATCACATGCAAGTGGAAGCCCGCACAATTTCAAAAGCATCCAAGATGCTTCAATTTCGTGCAGGCATTGATTTTGCAATACTCCGCTGTAGGTGGCTTTCCTATGCACTGCTTCTCTTGAAGTGAGACCCAAACTACGCGGGCAATATCTGATTATTTTGCACATGGTCAGCTGGTGAAAAGCAACACCATGCTCCAATTCCCACGCTGGACTTTGATCCAATGGTTGCAAACAATATTGATTTCATTTCAGCATCATAGAACTTCCGGGGGCGCATGCCCAGAAACCGCGACATGGCTATCAAAAGCATGTGTGCTAAATTGTTGATTAAATCTCTCTCTCTCTCTCCATCGCCATCCCAAAGGTTCAGCTAAGGCTGAGGGCGAGCTGTTGGCCCAAACAAAAGGAGCCGCCACTAAGGACTGGGCTGTACAAACACATGCTAGGTATACAGATACATTGCCAAATTCACAATTGTTGATTAAATACCACCATCATTTTTTTGTTGATTAGTATCCACCAATTCGACCCCTATGAATATGTCTCTCTCTTCTGCTGGTTGTATCCACTTTCTGCTAATTTCATCCCCATTCATTAATGGGTATTTCTTCCCATTTTGTTTTGGTCGTACCCCAAGCGCCTCAGCATGCCACGGGGCAAAATACAATCATTCCTGAACTTGAAACATACATAAAGACACCATTTCTGGGATGATTCTGCACGGACAAACTCTGTGTTTTACAGATGAACATTGCCTATTCCCGTCCTCGTGCTTATGAATAGGAAAGATGATTCTTAATGTTTACATTAAACACAGATTTCAAAGTAATAGTAATAATGGCAAAATTAGACATACCTAAAATGGAACCCATCAATGTTACGCAATATGAATTCAAACAAGCACCTTATCCCCAAGCAGATAGATTACGTTTTAGGTCAATAATTGTCAGTGCCTGCCAATCAAAATGGTAAAGGGATATTATAATTCAAAATCCAGTGTAGAAAATTTACAGAGGATGCTTTGAACTAATATACATTGTATCACCGACTGCTCACATAAACGAAGCATACAAAGAAGTAATCAACTATATACATTGAAAAAGAACTGAGACTGAAGGTAGATAATAAGAAGGAACAATACTGAAGGTAGATAATAAGTAGGAACAATACTTATATGATGAATACAACGCCGAAGCATTATCTCATATCATAGACACCCAACACAAAGTAATTGAATACCAGAAGAAGATGAAGATGACCAAATTGTTTACTTGCGTATTGATTATAGATGATTTTTCTGAAGACAAAACTTTTATTTATGAGATATTCTAAACTCTTACCCGGTTTATACACAAAATCTAGGCACTTCGGGTTGTCAGTGATAACCAACGCACTAGACGCACTAGCACCAATAGTCAGAATGGTCATATCATCTTACAAATGGTCTCCCGTTTCAATGGTTCTATTTCGGCCTCTGGGCCACATGCAGCACAGGTGAAACAGGACGACATCGCGAGGCGAGCGAAGCGTTTTCAACTTGCTTGGCCCTGAAGGGGCGAGCTGCAAACGCCAACCTCTTCGGCCTCAATCTCCGGGGGGTCGGCGAGGTGTTCAACCACATCACCTCAGTTGATGGATGTTGATGATGTTGATAGGGCCCGGTGTTGGGATCAGGAACTAAACCGAACTATGCTATTTTTGGGGCGGGAAGTTGTGTTGAGGACACAAATGGCCGTCTTTTGGCACAAATATTCTAATTCTAAGCATTTCTAAGTTCTTTGGGAAACGTCCTCATTGTGGCCATTTGGATTCCCCACCGAGGCTGGCATGGCTCGGGCTCGGCAGCTCCTCTAATCTGGATTCTCCGACACTCCGGCCCCAACTTACCCCATTATTTCCTGCACCCAAATCGAACAAATCTCAGTGAACTCTTGGCCCCATACTGTTTGCAAATGCTCAATGGATCAAATCGGCACAATTCACTGATGCACAACTGGCCAAAAAACATACTGAAACTGAAACTAACATATCGATACACATTTGACATCGAAGTCATTTATATAGATAGAAATCTACCAAATGCTGAAGATTGCCTTGCCTCTTCCACAACAGCAGCCTCAACATCCAGAGGGGCCTGAGCAACTTGAGAAAAACTCAGCTTGGAGATGGGTCAAATGCTCTCCTGCCCTCATTCGGATGTCTCATCTTGGGGCATGGTTAAAAGGTGTTGGTTATTGATGGTCTGTCCCGCGGAACCCCCCGCCAACAAATGATCATCTCATCTCGCATCATCTGATCTGAAACTATACCTGCATCTGTTTACAAATCTTTGTTGCGTGGGTGTTCACAAATCTTCTCGGGGCTCCCGGGCACTCTGTACAACCTCCACCTGGACGTTCTCCTTGCAAACCCATGCAAATCCGACACGCGACCATTACTCACGGAAACCAGCCTTTGAATATATATAATATCATGTAATCAAGCAGTCACTGGGGTAAACCAAGATGCAATGATATAGTTGATACTAACAGCTTGTCATGCATCCGAACTGTCCTCGACCTCCTCCGCTGCATCCACTTCCTGAGTGACTGGGCTTGCCAAAGCCTGGCCAAGGAAGGCGGTCACTTTCTTGATCCAAATCCCATCAAATCCCTCTAGTTTTACTCACAGATTGAAACAGAGTTCCACGTGCCTCATCAACAATCTCAAGCATTTCGTCACCAGCAGCCTTGCTCTCCTCCCCAACACTGCCTAGCGACAACGAAGGCTGCATGTCAAGGACCACGACCAAACGTTCGTAGGTTTGCTTCCAAGCTTATTTCGAGGATGACCAACCACTCTGTAAGTCCTTGCATCCGTTCTTTCTGAAATTGAACGCTTCCAACGGTTTGAAACCAACCACCATTCATCGCCCAATTCATGGCCTGATTCATCACCTAGTTCATCACCAGTTCATGGAGGATATCTTTCCTCAAATCTATCTATCCATTCAACTTCTCGCCTTCCCCGTCACCATCCGGTGGCCCTGTGTCGCTCAAGCTGCCTGCGGGCGCACAAACATCAACTTGAGTTGGCGCAGGGATTCCAGGGAATCGCACCAGCTAAATATATTAGGACTAGTGAGAACAGAGTGACGCTCTGTCTATTGTCATCTTGTTTCGCGTAATGCTAAGCCATTCTTTTCCAACGGACCTGAACTACCTCCTTTAAGCCATCATTTTCGGACGTTTCCGTGCCTGCAGACTGGTCTTCAGCCTGACCACGGCGCCAAACTGGAGACACGCGGCTCTGCATGTCATCAGAATTTGACCCTCCGCCTGGCAAAGGTCCTGCTCGACCGGGGAACCCGAGGAACCCAGCACCTGGAAGTGTAGTCAGCTGGCGTGTGCAACGCCACTAAAAGCCCAACCGGCCCAACCTTCTCCAGGTGGTTGGTTCCGGCGATGCCCACCTGCGCTGATGGCTGAAAGGAGGAAAATGATCATAAGACCGTAAAATATCATTATAGGAAATGTGGGGGGTTTTAGCTGAAAAGGTTAGAACAGTTGTAACATAACCATGTTTGAGCGAACCCAACCAACCGACAGATTCAACTCATCCAACTCCCATCAGGGCACCGCTGCCTTGGGAGCCTCATCCCCCGCACGTCGCTCCTGCGCATTCAGCGGCATAGCTCATCAAATCCAAGCCCCATGTTGCTGACAGGGACATCTACAACCTTCCGGCCTGTCACTTCCCACCCTAAACCCTCAGGTGTAACATGGTGTAACCATCCAAGAATCCCACACCCGCGAACCGCCTGAAGCGTGGGGTCTCTGTTCACATCCATGGTGCTGGAACTGGCAGGTGCTGAGCTCGGCCGCAGCCGACGTCCCAGCAACAGCTCAGCCTCGCCCTGTGCCAGGTGATGACTGTCATCCCTCGAGGCAAACCAAGGGAAGATGTAGAGGAAAACCATAGAAAACCTATAACCACCTCCTATGTTTGATAGATTTGATAGTAAAAACCCGGGTTTCCCAATGACGCCCTGCAGGCCCCATGCCATCTCTATGCCCGATGCTTCCAGGCCTCCAGCTCCCCAGCTCCAAAGAACTAGTTCCCGCCCTCCTTCCGAGACGCGCTGATGGCATGGATAGGAAGATGCAGGCAACAACTGCAACAACGACGACGGATAACACCACCAACACAACCACCACCACCACCACCACCACCAACACAACCACCACCACCACCACCACCACCACAAGCACCACCACCACAACCACCACCACCACAACCACCACAACCACCACCACCACCACAACGACAACAACAAGAAAACAGCAACAGCAGCAGCAGCAGCATCAGCAGCAGCAGCAGCATCATCATCATCATCATCATCATCATCATCATCATTACTACACAACACATTTAACACTACAGGCCATCCGAAAAAGTTCCTTTTCAACAGGACCAGAAAACCGTGCCGCGCAACTCTCAGGTGGCATGTCGGCCCTCCTTGTCAGGCGATGGGAAGTCCACCACATCCTGGCGGCACGGAAGTCCGTCAAAAGAACCACTGACACACAGAAGTTAGTATCACTGAGTATGAGGTGGCTAAGTTGATGAATAACTATAGGAATAACATTGAATAACTATAGGCTATAGGCTATCTCTCTCCATCGCCATCCCGAAGGTTCAGCTAGGCTATAGGCAATCCATTTTGGGAGCCTAGGCCTGCCCACTGTGTCATAATTTTTGCTAGGCCCTGCTAGGCCCGAGACGAGCACAGCATCTTGGGTTTCAATGATGAACGCCAATGACACAATCACAGAGCATTCAGAAAGCAACCCCCGGAAGCACCTGTGTCTCAGTCACAAAGAGCCATGCCCGCCGGAAGGCCCGCATGAAATCCTGGGTTTGCAGACAAGGATACTCATTTTGAGTGAAATGATGAAGGTGGGAAATGACATCCTAATTCAAAAACAATGGCTGGATGTCACTGAAACAAATAAGTACCAAAGCAAAGGTCAGCAATACACAAAGTCTACCTGCACTTTTTTGTTACGCATCAACCCCAGCCACGTTCTCCCCAGTGCTGCACCCCTCACTGCCGAGACACCAAAGTGTGGAAATCCTGCCCGTTTGCGTGATTTATAACTCTCTGGTGGATGAAGGCTATAGACTATAGGCTATAGGTATGAGCAATCGCATGCGTGCGTGTATATATATATGCCAGCCGCACAGGAGGATATGCGTGCGCGTGAAAAATGATATTGCGTAAACGTGATGGACATGTCAAATACAAATGTGCGTGTGAGAGAGCGCATGCTTATGTACAATGGGCGTGGAGATACTCAGCAGTGATATGGGGGATACTGTCACATTTGACCAGGTCCTACCCTGGCGGCTCCTCAGGCGCTACCGGCACAAAGAGCTCCAAAAAGGCACCCTCACTGACGAGGTGGGAGCCGTCCCAACCTATGTCAGCAGCACCCGGTGAAGAAAACATGAACAGAAACATTTCTGTTCACCTTAACGGCCCTGTACTACCCAACCACCCAGTGGGCAGCCGCACCAAAGCTCCTAGCAGCCGCGGTGGCCAACTCAGCAGGGAGCACACCCTGGATGACCATCTGCTCTAAAGTTAGAACGTAATCGCCTGGAGCTGCACCTGGCAGAGACAATGGGCCGCAGGGTCGCTGTCGAAGTTCCCCACAAACATCCAAGGATCGGAAGGTAAGGAGTCTTCGAAACATGGTAAAATGACCCCAGGGCAAAATGACCCACTAATACCTACCCAGGCCACTGTTTGATCCGTTTTGAAAAGATCTCATGGCGACCTCTTTGGAGTTCATTCGTTTGCCGCACATCTGAGGCTCCTACTGATTTGTGCATGGACCTGCCAGGGTTGGGCAGTTGGACACATGCTGGTACAGTCGAGTATTTCGTGCCCTTGGGGTGGGAAAAATGGCAAGGGAAATGCAAAGAGAAAACTAAGCTGAGTGATCTTCCATGGCCATGTTAGATTTCTGGGGGTATCACTGATAGTATCACGGTATCACTTCTGAAAATATCTGGTGTTCAAAAGGAATGAGGTTCAGCCCACTGACGCCGTCCGAAATCCCTGGATGACCTCCTCAGCCAAAGCTTGCCGCTGCCTTTGCAGCCAAGCCTGCCGCACAAAGCATCCGATCCATGGACCCTCTAAATATCTGGTATCGAAAATTGGGGTCGCAACCACTACCCTCCTTCAAAAACAATGTGTATCCGAAAAATGAGCGAACCGGGCCGCATAAATTTCATGATCCCCATCTCACCAGTTTTCATCCACCCAAAGGTGGCCTGAGTAGTCACTGCCCGCGATCGTCTCATCAATGCCTGGCATCCCCATTTCCATACATCATGGTACCTCACGTTGATTTCTGTTGTACGGATTTGGGTGCAATATCCCCACGATTCAATGATAAATTCACATTTGATGGCACACTATTCGAATGCTCACCCGCTAACCCGCTGACCCCTTAGCGGAATCGGTGCTTCGACCGGGCCGTTCCGGGCCACTCCGGGCCGTTCACCTGGAGCCGCCGTCGACCAGCTTCGCCGCCGTTGGAAGCCACGACGCCCGGCAACGAGATCTGGGGTGCAATGGTTGGCAACGACCGCAAGGGTGCGTGGTGGCTTCAATGTGACCAAACAAGACATAACGAAACATGGCAAAACCACTGTATATAACTGTATATATATATATATATATGTATATACAAATAATACATGACATCACACAGCGCTGTCCGGTTCTCTCTGAGCTGTTGGCCGGAATTGGCTTGTCCTGAAAACCACGAGATTAAGAGGCTTTGGCTTTGACTGTAGTTCTTAAGAGTTGCAGTCTCTGTTGCGACGGTCATCTGGGGCACCCCACCAGGCGATACTTGATGAGCTCAGAGTCGGTCAGCTGAACCTCCAGTTGTTGATGTTCCACAAGTCAGTTGCGACAGGCTTGGGCAGTTGCCTCGAACCCCCACTCCCTCCAACAAAGTTTGTGCTGAGGTCCCAGCACGCTCGGTAATCCAAGCTTCAAAAATTCGCAAATGACCATCACAAAACCCCGCAGGAGCCTTTCAGCACCAGGTTTACTGACAGCTTGGTGCAATCCTTCGCTTGAAACATGATGGGAGTCCACTTGATGGGGGCCCCTACCCCCACCCCCACACCATGCCGCCATCAAACCTTGCCTTGGCCTTGGCCAACATCCGCAAGAAGTCCCGCAGCTCCAAGGCCTGTCCACGCCTCGGTGACGGTCACCGCGGTCACGCCCCGGGCATGGCCAGCAGGGCCAGGGCGGCCAGGTCGGGCAGGTCTGGGCGGCCGCACGACAGCAACCGCCGCACCGCCATTTGCACTTGTGGCACTTTAATCTTTTGCAGCCTAAAAAAATGGGCGAAATGCATAGCGAAATGCATAGGGAGGAAATCACCCCCAAGTTTCTCTTGAAAACTTCCACCATACAATTGGGCCCCACTTTATCAGTCCAGCGGCGAGCGGATCGCTGAGGTGTCATAGCTACATTTGGAGGAGCGGGGCAAACGTTCCTGGGGCATAGGTCTGACAGCTGCTAACATCGGATTGTTGATCCAATGAGAAGCCCAACTGGAACGAATAAGCGTGGCAACATCAGGAGATTTCCTGTATCGTTGGCGTCTCTGCGTAATAGGTACTACCAGGTACATCAGCAGAAGAATCAAATTTTCACTGTAGCGTTTTGTCGTTTCATTCTGTTTCATTTCTTCCTGCTCAGCTCTGATGGCTTTGAAGGTCTCAAAGGCTTCCAGCACCTGACCCATTTCAGTCATGGGTCATCAGCGGGTTCCAATCATGGTTTAATTGGGTGCCTAAGATATTGCTATGTCATGCATTGTCATTCTATTTCTGTACTCGTTTGAACCGGATACAAGGCACCGCTTCGGGTAAACGGCCCTCAACTGCACCTCCCTGCGGCTCATCAGAGCTGATGCCGTGACGGCAGAGACCTCGGGCAGCAGCCATCCAGAAGGATGTGTGACAAGGCAAATCTGATCAAGTCAAATCTTTATCCAAAATCAAGTAAGTCCCACCACCACAAGCATTGCGTTTTACAATGTTTTGCCATGTGTGGCTCCGGTTTCTTGACACAAGGACTCCACCTTGGTAGCTTCTGGAGCAACGGCAGGTTTCTTAGCCGAACGATCTCCCGGTGGATTGCTACTGTCTCTGCCTGACCACCATGTTGCGGCCGCATTCGGGTGGGGAACCCTTTAAAAATAGCCTTGACACAAAACAGTGCAGCCACTCAACTATCCATCAAACATTCCTTTCACTTACTGCAAGGCATTTAGCCTGGTCCTGGTGTCAAAGTTGGTGCGCCTTACCCTAACAGTTAGGGCCTAACTCACTCGAAGTCTTTTTATTTCACTTAGCAGACTTTGCAATGCCTCGTTGTACCATTGGCAGCACCTCACCAATGTAAAATCATGGGCCTCGTGGGGCAGCAGGGCCGCCAGGGCCGCCATATGGCGGGGACCCCCGTGGACCAGGTGGGACAGGCGCTCCACGACCAACTTTGCTGGACTTCACCTGATGGTACAATGGGCGAAGAGCCGATCTACAGAAATAGCCATAGCATGTCATGCCTGTCTTAAAAAGGAACGGCCAACCTACATAATCAACAAGATAGACCTGAGATAGATGTCATCAGATTTCATCAGAAGTTCCATTCCCCCGCGCTCCGCAATTTTCCAGTTCTGCTTTTTCCTGATGTAGGACTTGCACAAAGGAGCAGCCGACCCAGCCTTGGGTGCACCTGGCTGTGTAGCCAGCTGCTCTCTGCTGTGCTTGGCACTGACACGGGCCTGGCAACATTCAAGTTTCATGGGGTGCTGGACTCACAGCTGTTGCAAGAACATGGATGGATGGATGGATGGATGGATGGATCCCCTTCTGCGGCCGCACCAGGTCGGGCTCCGGATCCGTTGGCTCGAAGGCACCGCAGAACAGCGCAACGCAAATATCCAGGTCTGCCAGCAGCAGAAGCTCCTCAGGACATTTGCAGCTGGTGCGCATTGATGGTTCCAATGGTTCCAATGGTTCCTGTTAACTCGTGATGATTCCTGTTGTCCCCTCAATAGCCTCCCGCAAAACGAGTTGCTGCGACATGGCGCTCATGACATACCAAGACTCGCATTCAGTGATGTGCTGTTTCATCGTGGCAACATCCTCGCCTCAAATCTTGACAGGAACCCCTGCCTCAAACGCAATGGCATCGCCCCGACACGGCTGGTGCTTTCGCAAGACCCATAGCCTGTAGTGGAAGTGATTCACACGTCTTACATCGTCTTACCAAGTCAATGCTTTGCTTTGGCTGCCTGGCTGGCAGCGATCCATCAATGACAGGTCAAGTTGAAGTACAGTTTGAAAAAGCCTAGCTTCTGAGCTCCTGGCAATCTGCAAATGTCGTTCTCGATTTCCTGCCAACCAGCAGTCTACCAAGCAATGGATGCCTGGGTAAATATGCTCAGTTTCAAACTGTCCTCTGCCCGACTTCGGATCATTCCCACTAAACCCAACGAACCCGTCCCAGTTCCACAGCAAGCCTCAACTGGTGGGGGGGATGGTACCAGCACTCCCAAACGATGTAGGCCCTGCCTAGGTTGGCTCTGCTCTTCCACAGCAGTTCAGGGCAGATGAATTACTGGAGCTGCAGCGATGACCACGTGGTTCTCTTGTCTACCTGCCCTGAATGTTGCTGGGTTCCTTTGTCTGCAGTTCCTCGAGGCCTATCTTTAAGACACAAATAAAGATCCGCATCTTCCTTCCCTATGCAGGCCGATGCTTGTAAATCAGCAGCTGGCTCCAAGCACAAAGGTTTTTGTGATTTTTAAGTTGACACGGTACGGACCTCTCACGGTTTTGGAAGAAAATCAGGTCTTATCTAGGTTGCATTTCTTCATTCAATATTGGATGGACTTTGGTCAAAACAGCTAATTACGTGCTGAGATCCCTGCAGCAGCGAGCATAGTAAACTGATCATGGCAGAGACGCCAAGTCGCCCATCGTCGCGGCCTCAGTTCCACAGCGGTCTGTGGATGTCTGCAGAATGGACCATTGATCTGAGCCCAGCTCCGCTCCACACCAGACAAAGTACAGCTGCCTCAGCCCATTAGACTCAGCAACTCGACTAGATTTCCCACAAGTTGCCAAGTTGCTTCTGCTGCACAGGTCGTGCATTGCCGGAACCCCTGTGGACGTGGCTTTGGCTTCTCGTCTGAGGCGCAGAGACAGCAAGGCTGCACAGGTCAAAACCTCAGGTGTCAATTCGATGGTCTCAAGGGCCCTTTGAGGGAGATAGCAACCATCTCCAGCCCTAGCATTTCCGGTTCAACTTATATAGCAAAAATCAATCTGAACATTTTCGACAGAAGGCCAATCATTCATCCCAAGCAAAGCAGCAGCTTCATTACTGTATATATTGTCGTTTCGAAATGTTCGAAGATGTATTGTTGAAGTTCCAAGCTCCAAGTTCGAGATCTAAAGGCCTGGGTGAAGCCTTGTTTTGGGGGGCTCATGGTGTACCCGAAGATTCTACAGCCACGTTTGGAACCCAGGCAACAAAATTGGGTGACTACTCACGGATTTCACAGCTTGCCTCGTATAGGTTGACCTGGCAGCCTGCAGGGTCGGTGGCCTGCGGCGCAAGACATTCACGAGGAGCTTTGGACTATAGAAGAATCATGTCTATCAATTACTGTATAAACAAACAAGTCATCCTCAAGACTCCACTCCGCATCTAGCAACATATGAATTGGTGCTGGTTTGGGCTGTTTTTGCCTTAGGTCAACCGAAGGACTCACCACCCCAACAGCCTTTGGCAATCTTTAATGGGAGTAGGTTTGCGATCTCTAAGGCGGCCACAAATAAATCGAAAGCTGTGGAAGCAGACTCTTGATCCCCAACGATGTGGTCACGCCACCACCTGGTCCAAACAGCGCATGCGACCCTAGGGATCAAAAATCTCCAGCTACCAACTCTCTAGAGGCTAAATAACAACGTCACAAGCTTGTGAAGACTATTCCTTCGTCAAACCTGTCATTGTCATTCACTGTGAACATGTGAGGTATTGACCCTTCCGGGCAACCACTTTCCGCTGGCATCATCCGAGACTTCTGAGCAACCGCCGTCGCTCTAGGGGCCGAAGGCCCAGGTGATCAGCGAGTTCCTCCGAATTTTCTTTGACCTCCGCCAGCCAAATGGCACCCATGTCTTTGCACCAAAGTGCCGCAGCCTCGACAGGGGCCAGGGGCTTTAAAAGGAGAGGAGGAGGAAAAAAGAAAATTGCAGCATGATGCAGGATGTCAAAAAATAGAATAACTAAACCAACTCATGCAAGTCTGAAGATTTCAATCCCACTGTACCTCTTGGTATTCCTCCAAGCCCAGCTCTGCGAGCCATTCTGCCAGTCCTTCAATCCCATCACCCTTGGCTCTCCACTGAACGATTTCAGCTTCTGGTGCAGCCTGCCAACGCTCGCCGCACACAGCGGCTGCTTTCTCATAGCCCCTGGCAGGTCTGGGCTTCAAGAAGCGCTGCAGTTCTGCTGGTTGATCGCTGAAATGAAGCAAACCCAACAGGCGCAGGTCCTCGTCGTTCAACTCAGCGACACTGCTCTGGAGCTTCCGATGGATGTGTTTCTGTATGAAATCCTGCCGATCTTTTGGCGTTGCGAATCCCCTGCTGTCTGGCGGTGGTTGTGTCGTTGTGGCCGCACGTACCACAAAACTTGATGCCGGAGGTGCTGCTCCAAGAACCTTCACAGAAGAAGTGTCCTCCTTGGGAACTTCGATCTCTATGAACTCCTTGGGATTCCCTGTGGGCTTTTGCACCTGAAGCAATCGATGCAGCTCATCTGCTTGGTCTCCAAAATGATGAGCTCCCAGGCGTCCCAGCTCATCAGCTGTGAAACTGGGCAAATGGCGCATCACCCGGTCCTGGAGATTGTAGTTGATGTACTGCGCAATGAACTCCTCGGAGCTGAGTCCGTTCAATGGATCCCACCTCTTCAAAACACTGCCAGTGGGCACCGCGGGAAGTTTCTCGGTTTCCGAGAGGCCAGGTGCCATAATGGCTGCATCCAAAGTCCCACGCGTCCAATCATAGAGGGATGAACCCGGTACAACAGCACACAGCAAGGAGTTCTCAGGGGCAGACCCTACAACTTCTGGTGAATCCGCCAAACCTGGGTTTGGATCAATTCAAACGTGGGTTGAAAGACTTGGAGCGCGCTTGAGCTAAGAAATACATGTAGCATATAAATCATATAAACATATAATATTGGCAAGTCACTGTACAATATTCTCAAATCGGTGCTGAATTTTGACAAATCACATTTTGCGTAGGCTTCACGAAGTGTTTGTGCCGCTCCTTCCACGGCCAAATCCAGCTTCAAGTCTCCGACCACCAGGGCCACCTGTTGCGCTGGCGACTCGGCCAACAACTGCACCACCCGAGCCATGGAGGTCGATTCGGTCGATGATATCAGTCCCTGGTCCAGTGGCAGGTGGCAGTTCATCACCCGCAACAGCACTGGAGCTCCACCCGTCCCTTTAGACGACAGAACGGTGCACAACACGTGGTCGCTGTGGGCACAATGCTGAAGATCCCAGGCTGCAGTCTCCCACAGAGTGACGGTGCACATGAAGGCAGATGTCGCTTGCCTGGCTGGCTTGAAATCTATCTCAAAGTGCCAAACTGTCAAAATACCTATTTTGAGGATCAAGCATACAATTCTCCATAACATCTCCAATACTTGCCCTTGTCTTTCAGACCATGACTCCAAAAAGAAATTGGCCGCCACTGCATGTCCGAGATGCTCTGCAGATTGAAGGGAAGCTCCCTTGTCCTTCAGTCCAGCTTGCACCTTCTGCAACAGATCTCGCCTGAGATGGCGATGTCCAGGCACCTCCTGCAAGCAACAAATCCATTTCCGCCGGCTGCCCCGGTAGTGCTGAAGAATCCAAGAGATGATCATGGGAGCAACCTTCTGCAGCAGTCTCTCAGTGTATTCTTGGATGGTCTCATCCATCTCAAGGCCATTGTTGGAGATTTCTGAATCCTGGCCCTCCACCGCCTTCCTGCAGCCAAATGTGATGAAGTGAGTGCTGGTGTGGTGTTCAGCAAATTTAAAATTTGAGGGTCAATGATGCCGTTGATGTCAAGAACTTCAGCATGTTTTATCCCCAAAATCAGCCCTAAACCCAAACCCTTCTTGGTTGATCTGTGCCAACTGATGCCAACTGATGCCTGCCACCTGGCCGACCTGGCCTTCTGCACAAGGCTCTGGCCATGATATTCCAGCTGAGGACCTGGATGCCCGATCCCTCAGATCCCTCAGGGGCAAAGGTGAACTCCTGCGGCACATGGTCGGAGATGCGCTGCCCAAAGATCTCCTGAGACGTTCCGCAAACGTTTGGCATCGCGGTATCGTATTGTTGAAACTGATCATTGGAACATTGGAATATCATTTGAATGTCATTGGAATATGGTGAAAGTGGAGATGGTTGAGATGATCATTACAACCACATGATCGCATGCAAATCGCCTCAAGGTGCAGAAGGAACCACCTGATCGGTAGCCTTTGAGCATGTGATCAACTCGTGCTAGATTGACTCATAACAGTCATAACATGATTGGCAAAGATCTCTTGGGCCCCCGTTTTACTGCCCTTTTGCTGCACATTTCTCCAGCCCAAGGAAATTCGAGAATAGAAAATAAGTTACGACAGTTACGATAACCTCACAAGTTGTTCTCTAAAAGTCTCCTTGCTAGACGCCCAGGCCCTGGCAGCTGCCGCAATGCGCCGAGACCCCGCAGCCATGGTGTGGGCGTCATCTGACCCGAACTGTTCAGGGTCAAGTCCAGGTCATTGCAGGTATGGTGAAGGTCTGTGATGTTTGATTTTTTCATATTCAGCTTGTGATTGTCTGTCACAGGGGCTAGCAGGATTCGAAGTCTGTGCCGATTGGGTTTCTTTCAAGAGGGAAGGGACATCACAAATGACCAACTCCACTCGTAAGCGACCTGTATGACCTTTTGTTTGAAGTTGATGGCTGCGCCAAAGCAATCCACGACAAATACGTTTTGGCAGTGAAATATGGGGTTCATGTCAATCTCTAAGTCGCTACCCTTTTTCACCAGGATTGCATCCAATAAAAAGTCTTCAAGCTTCAATCCCGCCAAAGTTGGGCTACCGCACTGCTGGTCTACCAAGGCTTCCGAATGCCGGCTGGGTGGGGCTCTTTCCTAGGTACAGCATTTGCCCCACACAGCATTACAAGAATTTGCTCACATTCATCTTCTAGAAGCTGGCAATCTCGCGGAACTTGGGCCGTTTCCTCGCAAAGCCATACCAACCATATCAAATCTTTGGGGCCACCACATGCACCAAAGCCGACAGGACGGCGGCTTCAGAGTCCCATTGCCGGCCAGTACTGCCTTATCGCCAAACAAACCACAAGGCCAGCTGGTGAAGGCCCCAAATCATTCTAGAATTATGTATATAACTAAATGAATATATTATATATGTGAGTCTTTCTTTTCTCCCCGAAGTATGGCAATTTCAGTCGGTCGCAGTCCACACTAAGATTGACACCACCTGCAAAAAAAAGGTTGTTGAGTGCCTGCCGCAGGTCCTAGGCCTTCTTCTGTCATTGAATGTTCATCCGATTCTGCCAGTGTAGGGTGAAAACGGGTATCATGTCAGGACCCCAAATGGACGTGCCTGAACTCCGGCAATTCGCGGGTCCTTACAAGAAAAGACTGGTGTGAATGGATGGTCATCAAAGGACGGAGCGATGCAATGACAATCGCAAGCGATCGTACAGATCGTACAGATGCAATGACAACGTACTGTATCTGTGAACAATACTGTGTTGAACAAACCTGAGACAGGTGCCAATTGCCAATCATCTGGGCCTCGAAGTCAAAAAATGACCAACTGTAACCTAGGAACCTAGCACTAAGAGAAGACCTTGATCACGCCCAGGCCTAGTCTACCTGGCAAAGCCTCCAATCCATCATCAAACATTGGGCGAAAACCTGGGATGCTGAGGCAAAGACATTCCACAACCGAACCTGGCAGTCACAAAATCCAGTCACAAAAATCGGTTGGTGCAAGCATGAAGTCTAATCAAATGCATTTGCTTATGACAAGTGATCTTGTGACCAGCAAGCACCACAACCGAATCTTTGCTCTAAATTGGTCAGGCATACTGCCAATGCCCATCACAACGCAGACGGAAAGGTTCTGCCTCACTGATTGACATGGTACATTTTGAAACCATTTGAAATAGTTTGAAACCAATATTCACCGCACACTGACCGTGCCTTGTTCTTTTTCAGGAACCTTCCACCGAACCACCCGATTCGGGAAACATCTGGTCCCACAAACCAAGGTCCAGGCCGGGAACTGGAGTTGAAAATTCCTAAATGGGAATTTATTCGTCAGTGGATTGCATTAACGAGTTGCATTGTTATATGTTGTTCTTGTGCCGCAAATTCGGAATCCTAAGCGAAAATGTTGTTTTTATGTGTGGTTTTATATGTGTTAGACCGCCACTGATTGGCCAAAAACTGCGGCATGCGCCACATGTCCACTGCACGAGGTGGACACACGTTTGTGGAATGCCGTTTCTGCGCAAATCGCACGCGCAAGTCACAAGTGGCACAACATCACCTTGTACATGAGCGCATTAACCAAACAAAAATGTGCTATTCGCTCAACCATTGTGGTTCAAAACCAGTTTGGCTAAAGGTTCCACTCCATACAATTCCAAACTCATGTGCAACCGACTACGGTGAGAATGTGCGGTACGAAATGGGCCATCACAACCGCATCCAATAATGTAGCCCTGACATACTGACACCAAATGGATTCAAATGGATGGAGGAAAAAAACCTGGCTCCAAAAGGTTCCAGAATACCAAGGCAAAACAACGTCTACCTCAAAACAACGCCTTCCTCGCAAAAGTGGCCCCACAGCCTTTGCACATCTGTGTTTGAGGATTTCTAAATACGGCCCAGGTTTGCACTGTTTTGGTCAGCGAATACTGTGCATGGCCCAGGTTTTGCCTTGTTTTTGGCAGGCATTTTCAATTTCTGTAAGTTAATCCAACCGACGTGACCTGGTTGCCGTTGGTGGGAACAACTGCTGCTAAAACAGGAGGGGGACTGATCGCCATTTGCCATTGGAAAAAAAATGAAAAAAGTATGTTCGATATCATTTGTTTGCAATTTGCGAAAATTTTTCCGGTATGCACCAGCTGCAACATCTGGCAGGACACTATCGCGTTCCAGGGCATTTTGACCCGAAACTGGGAATAGCACTCACCAACTGGACGTCGTTCCCCGGAAACTAAAACTTGTATATTCAAAAATTGGAAGGTTGTAGTCGGAAAACCTTGCGCCAACCCGAAAAAAAACATAACCCAACTTTGAACAAACCCGAAACAAACCACACATGAACCCAAAAAAACTAAACCACGTGTAGGACCGTAAACAAACCTAGGCGACAAAAAATCCAAATGTGGTTTCAAAATACGACGAAAAAAATCCCAATGCGAAACATTTTTTTTGAATGCGACGACGAAAATTCTGGATATGACGAAATAGTTTTTCAATCCGACCTCACCACAAGTTCCAAATACGACTAAAAAATGTGCGAATAGTAATGTCAAGTTCATATTCATACACCCCCCCAAAATGTTTATATCCGTGAGAAGGTTGTCACCCCCAAATAGTGGCCAGCAAAACCCAAAATGGG